>JAOVVI020004870.1:0-12392 GCA_028571085.2 Nepenthes alata
TTTCATCTCTTCCTCTCTTACCCTCTCGACGCTCACTCGTCCAAAGTCTACTCTTTCTTGTGTTGTGCCTGATTCCGTCCACCTGACGTCATAACCCGTCAGCAGCGCACGACGATCGGAATCAGACGCAACAATACTATTATTTTAAAGTTAGATATTTTCTATAATTCATATGTCATATCTTGTTTAGATCGATTATTTATATTAATTAAATAATATTTTTAATGAGATTTTAAAAATAACTAAATATATATATATTTCAATCTATCTATCAAAAATTGAATTCAATTTGATGTATCATTATAATATATGTTTTTTAAAATTATTTTTTAATATTTTTTTTTACGTGGGGTGGATGTAAATTGAATTTGAGATCGACAATAATGACTATTTGTAAAGGTGAGAGCATAAGGAGAAATAAAAAGGAGAGAGTAAATAAATTTGATGTTATCGATGATGAATAAATGCTAAAATTTAGAGTGTTAAAATTAAATAATTTTATTTATAAAGTCTAAATTTTTAAGTATCTCAAAAATTTTTAGATGGTCAAATATGATAATTTTATTTATACTTTTTTTTTAAAAAACAAATAGATTTTGTATTTGTTAAATTTGGCATGATATACATAAAAGATGAAGTTAAAATATATTTTTATATATTATTTTTAGAGTGTAAATTTGATGTTAAATTTAATTTTTGAAAATTAAGGGTAAATATATATATATATTTTTAACTTTGTTATTTATAAATATTGTTATACATGTTATAAATTTGATAAATATAAGTTTAATTTTGATGTAAAATTTCACTTTCTGACCGAGTTTTAGTCAATAGCTCGTAATCTATTCCGTGAATATTTGAAAATAAAGAAAAAAAATTTAATAAAAATATCTATTTATCAATAATACAAAACCATCATAATTCAAAAGCCCTAAACCCTAAAATAGCTCATAATTTGAAATTTTGATAAATTGCTTGAAATTATAACAATATGAAAATCAAAATAAAACCTAAGACTATTCATGTAAAACTTTCAATCATTAATCACGTAAGATATTTAAACTTATTAATTTTAAATATCAGTAAAAAATGATAAAAATGAGTTTAGTATTTAATAAAATATGTATAATTTATATGTATATATTTAATCATTTTGGATCCAAATTTTAAATAGATTTAGGTCAAGTTATCCGTTTGAGTCTGACTCTATCAACTGAATTTGGATCCTACACACCACAATTACAAACAAGAAGTCAGGTGTCAGCGATATGTTATCTCATCGAAAATATTTCGACGCTTAAGTTAGTAAACAGCTTTTGAAGTTAAAGGTAAATGTAATGAGATGCAGTATAAATGCAGAGAGTATTTGTGAGGGTGGGATTGCTCTCGTAAGTAGAGAGGCTTTGGTTACTCGTGAGGTGTGAGATCTCTAAGTACTGAGTTCGTTAAAAATATAGTAATAGAGAGAGAAAGTGCAGATGTATACAAGTACTGAAAGCGTGAGAGCTTTACAAAAAAAGGCTTTTGCAGGCAAGTGAGAATGTGCCTTAAAGCATGAACTCCATGGCCTTTTATAGTCGCTGTGATGAGTTACCTTCATTGTGTAGAAGAGCTTGATATTCGCGCTTTGTTGGAACTGTTGCCTTTTCTGACGTGCTGCTTTTACGGTTGTAACAGTTATTGAATTGATTACTTTCTTTTTACGTTCTATAATCGCTAGAGTTTCCAACAGACAAGGAAAGGATATTGGCGCATTCATTCAGGGATGCACATTGACTCTGAGAGCAATTGTTACAATAGAGGTTACCTTCTGTGGAGAGTGCGAAATTATGGGAGAAGACCGTTGTTGCACGAGGACAAATGCGTGGGCCAATTTGGGCTTGGGCCGCATGAGGCCTGGTCTTCAGCGGGTCAACTAATCATACTTTCGGTGAATAAAAGCATTGAGTGTCTTGTATGTTTCTAGTCAATGAAAGCGTTGTCCTTCTTAAATCCAAGTGGGCTATCCTACTCTTCAGCTTTGACTAGTTCATTAGCCTCTCGTTTGGTCAACGACAGTCGTTAACTATCTAGGCGCAAATGGGCCGTTGTGGTTTTGGGTCATTCCTTTTTTTTGGTCTAACCCATTACTGGCTTATCCATTATATATAACCATAAATAAAATATGTAAATTGATAATAATAATAATAATAATAATAATCAAATAAAAAAAGTGTTACAATATTAGTAAAAACATACAAAAATCATGTAGAAATATAAAAATTAAATATCAATGATGATCTCATCAATAAATGTGAAATATCAAATATCAGGTTATTATATTTTATTCCACGTAATCAAAAGTCAATAGTCATTATTCATGACCAATGGATAAACCAACTACATAGTTAGGATTAAATGCTATTTTTTAAATTAGTGAATGTTAGGTTTTCAATTATAAATAATATACTAAGATATATTTAAATATATTTTATTAATTTTTCATAATTATTTTCATTTAATCAAAACAAAAGACTCTATATCAAAAAATGCATATGTGAATTTTTTTTCCATGTTTGAAAAATAAATTATCGTTACAAAATTAAGATAAAATCTTATCAAATACTTACATAAAAAAGACATATGATAACAGTTTTTAAAAATTGTAAAAATTTAAGATAATATGTTCAAATAAAGACATAGGCCTCTAAAAGTCTTATAAAATAAAATAAAATCTAAGAAAAGTTTGGCCGCAAAGGAAGCGATTAGCATGAATTTAATTGCCTTAACTTAAATTTACTAAACATTTGCTTAAAATTAAGTCAAATTTACTTCTTTATTCTTCCTATTTCTCTTTTATTATGTTCTTTTTCTTTTATCTTTTTTCTCAAAATTTTGTAAAAAATATAGAAAAAATTAGTAAAAAAATCATTGAATAATAAATTGACACACATGCGCCAGTTATATACATGTCAAACATAAAAACTAATTTTAGCTGGTATAAAAATGCGCATCAGATGCATATTAGGTACTGTAATTTTGAAAGAATTACACATAAGCGCTCTCTATATACTTATCAGGAGCAATAATTCTACATTAAACATGTTTATACATGGTTGTTGTATCTGTCAGGCATCCTACTAAGCGACTCTATGCTTAATTTTTTCAACTGAATTAAACTTTTTCTTTAAAATTTTTACTTAATTAAATTAATTATTAATGTCTTTATTATATTATTTATAGATATAAATAATATTATTTACGAGCATCAACATTGAAGTAAAATTCAACATAAAATATTTTTATACTTGATGGGTATACCAATAATGAGTTGGCCCAAAAGACCGGTGGAAGCCCAAGAAGGATGGTCAACACTTTGACGGCCCAGTAAAAGGACGGGTCCAGAATTGAAAAGCCCAGGACGGTCAACGTTATGCATTGACAGCCCGGATGGCCAACTTGCTTGTAGACGATCAACTCAGACGTTGACCGTCCACGCACAGCATGTTGGGCCCTAAGAGGCTTTTCTACAGTGATGGGTCTATTCCATTATAATCCACAGCTCATCAGATGCCTAACAACGCCTCTCCATTCGTTCTCCATGAAGGCGGCCAACACACACGTAGACGGTCAACTCAGACATTGACCGTCAGCGTTCTACACACTGGGCCCAAAGAAGCCTTTCTATAGTAACGGGCCTGGTCTATTTGGGCCCACAACTCATCAAACGACCAACCACATTATTTCAAGCATATTCCAAAATCCCAGTTGACGCCTAAAAAGGACATTGACAAAATTGGCACCATTCACATAAGGGAAGGCGCCAGATTTTTTTAATTCCTTGCCAACTGGGACACTCTAACGATAATATATTGAGAAGGAAAGAGACTGGTTTGGAAAGCTGTGGGCCGCCTCAAGAGGAAATTATCACGCTCACCTTGGCAACTAGTATCTGCTCCAGAATGTAAGCCAGCCAAGGTGGACAGAGAAAATCGCTCCTTTTAAATGAGGAAGATCACCCTCTCAACCATAAAACAAACCCTAGAATCATCATTCTAGGAACGCTCTCCTCTACGCTTTCATTGAGACTTTGATACTCACACTTTCTTTTACGCATTCAATCAGACTGAACTCTGAGAAAACTGCCAATAGAAACACGATTAACCCCCAAGGCAACAGGCGAGCCCTCACGGCCGTTTACTGCATTTTCACCTCTCAAATTCAAGAAAGGTCTTGCGTCTCTCTTACATTTGAAACAAACACTCTCCCTGTCTCTCCCTCTTTTTTCTCAAAAAAACTTTCAGTTTCTTTCTTTAAAAACTGTTTAATTGATTTTAGCGTCAGAGTATTTTCGGTGGGATTACATCCCACTGATACGCTGACCTCCTGTTTTGTTTAGTGGTGTGCAGGATCTAACTCAGGAAACGGAGCCGGAACAATCATGAAAGGATCGCCCAACTCTATTTAAAATTTAGATCCAATGTCGCACCAATACTGAATATTTCATTTGATTTTTGTAAAGCCAAATATTACTAATTTTCATCATTTATTTTCTACAAGTGTTATTAATTAAAAAAATTTAAAATATATTTTTAATAACATATATTCTTCATTTTTTTGATGTAATATGCATATATTTGAAAAAAAAAAAACATAACTTGAGAGACTTGTTCTCCAGGTCAAAGAAAATAATCAAATATGAAACGATGTTCGTATCAGATAGAGATGCGGGATTTCAGTAACTCAAATTTCCCATCGATTGGAAGAAGAAGAAGGTAGCAGGCGTGCAGATTCACGCTTTGTCTGCGGAAAAGTTGCGACTGTTGTCAGCAAACTCTACTGCTAGATCTTTATCAACGATTTGGCGAAGATGAAGTGATTGCGAATTATCAACATGTAAGCGTGTATCTTCAATTGAATGCAATTTGTGATCGGCATGTTGCTTTGTTAGTATGTAGGGTAATTATGGGTAATAGGATGAATGAATGAGTTAATCGAGAAATCAAAGCAGGTCACAACAAGAAGTGGTAGCCATAGAAGCTATAAAGCATGCTCTGAAGGCTCTTCGGAAGCGGCATTTGGCAGAAGAAGGTGCTCATGCTCCCGCTCTCACTGCTCTCACCAGACCTCTCGCTTATCAGGTCTAATCCGCCTCCTTCTTCCTTTCTCTCTTCTAGGTTTTATGGAATTTGTGCTCCTGATAAAAAAAAAAACGAAACTTCAACTTGTGTGTAATTTGATTGCGCGGTGTTGGGAAATTAAGAAGACCAACCCTTTGAATTTGGGTTATAGATGCTTGATTTTTGCTGTAAAGTGGTCATGGCAACGGAAGTGTTTGATGTCCATGGAGTTTTTAATGTTTTGTAATATTCGATGACCCGTTGAACTCTCTCGAACAGTCCCATCCCATCCCAATGTTACATATTAAAAAGAGAAAATTATAGGGATAGTTTTAGTTCTTGAAAAACTAAAATTTTTAGCTATCTGGCTATTTCTACTAACCAAGGAAAAAAAAAAAAAAGAGACCGAGAGAGATCTTATAGTCTATGAATATGCCATTTGCATTGGTGTGTAGTTTTGAGAGTTTGTTTAGTTCAAATATATTGTTTTGTCAATTCTGTTACCATATTTATAACAACTGAACTCTCCTCTTTTAATTGCTGAAAAAACTTTCCTCTTTATGTCAGGTGTGAAGGTTTACACCCATATAATTCAGTTTTGAATTTCTGTCATAGGCTAAGGAGCATTGTGAGTTATAATTTCGGAAGAGCTGTTCTCTCATGGAACATGCTTTTAGGTTTTGTTCAAGCAACCATTGGTCATGATGAAGATTTAGCTCCGCCTAGTATATAATGGTCATCTTTTTTAGTGAATAATAATATATCATCCACATATTCAATTAGAATGGTAATATTACTTCCATGCCTTAAAATGAATGTAGTGGGATCATCATTACTTGTTTGTAATTAAAGGTTTTTCCAGCCTTGTTGAACCAGTCAAATTTGGTCCAAGGAGATTGTCTCAGCCCTAACAAGGATTTCTTCAAGTGACACACCTTTCCCTAGATTTTTGACAAGTGGATTCAGGAGGAACTTTGATGTACACTTTCTCTCCAAGATCCTCATATAGAAAAAGATTTTCACATCCAGTCACTGCTTCTCCTAGCCAAGATTGACTGCATAAGACAACAAAAATATTATTCGTTTTGGTCACAGAGCAAATGCATCATGATAATCAATTATATAAAACTAGGTGAATCACTTTGCCATTAAATGAACCTTGAATGTTTCAATGGGACGATTGGCTCTCATTTTATAGTAAACACCTATTTGCATCCAGCCACTCTTGTCCAATGGGGAAATTCTGAAATTTCCCAAATGTTGTTCTTTGTTAAGGCCTTCAGTTTCTCATCCATGGTTGCCTTCCACGTGGGATCAGTTAAAGCATCTTTCCACAATTTTGTGGAATAGATATGGAATCCAAGGAGGACATAGAACCTGTATAGGAAGGAGAGAGAGATTCAGAAGACAAAAAAATTAGAGATGGAATATTTTGTACCTGATGCAACACCTTACCTAAGGGAAATTGGAAGATCAATGTCACCTGAAGTAAGGGGACCATTACTGTTGTCTGTAGTAAATTTAGTGGGAAGCAATCTGGAGAAATAATGAGAGGATCAATGAGAGATAAGGTATTACTGTGTGAAAAATCTGATTGTGGAAGAACTAAATCCAAGGACAAGTCTTTACTAGGCATAGGATGCATGGTTGCCTTTTTCCCTCACGAATCTATTTCAGTTATTTCTTCTTAATTACTGCACCACTACACTTCTGAGTTCCATCAGCTTCTCTCAGCTCCATATTCTGAAGAAAACAGCTGCGGTCTCAAACACCTTTCTAGAAGGCAGGTGATAATACTTGTCACCATTTTCCATGGTGAATAACTAATGGAACGTGGATCAAGCTTATCCATCTTTTGACTATTACTTCAGATAAAGCATGTGAAATCAAAGACCTTAGGAGGGACAACATAGAAGTTTGTACCCCCGAAACATTCATGAAGAGTTTTAAGACCAAGAGCTCTAAGAGGCATTTGGTTGATGAGGTAGGCAGAGTTTTTGGTACATTCATAGTGAACATCTGGTAGCTAGTGACTTCAAAAAAGTGATGGTTCTTTTTCTTTGAACACCATTCTGAGCTGGAGTATCAACACAACTTGTCTGATCTATAATGCCATGGTTCTTTTGGTAGCCTTGAAACTCACTTTTCGTCTACTCTCTATCCTTATCACTTTGAAGAATTTTATCCTTTGCATTGAACTGAGTGCGTTAAACTGTCATGGATTCTACAGGACACCTATATGGCAACACAATATTTTTCTAAAAATTAAGGCATAACGCGTTGGAGATACTTTACTTAAATTTCAAAAATTTTTAAACATATGGAAATATAATTGATCAATTAACAATATACGACCCAAAATTAGAAATTAATCTTTTACTTAACTCATTTTAATTGCCTCAAGATATGTAGTTATAAGCAAATGTTCATAAACAAGCAATTTACCAAAGAAAATGGGGCAAAGGTGTCCCAGAAAGAAAGGTATTTGTTATTATTCGCAACAAAAAAGGAAAAATAATAGGAAAACAAAAACCAAACTTAGGTTAGGGTTTGGTATAGGTCACGAAATGAAGGAACCGCTATGAAAAATTTTGATTACCTCCTTTCCCATTCTAATCTTTTTTTTCATAGAATCAACCAAACACCTAGTTATAAATCAATCGGGAGAGCTAGGGCATAACATAGAGCTTAAAATCCCCTTTCTAGCCAGAGAAAGAACAAGAGAGCTGGGAAAAACAAACAAACGTAGGAAAGTATATAAAATAATGATTCAATAACATTGTTAGAATATAAATGTATGAGCAATAATTCAACATACATAGGGCTTAGGAAAAAAAAATCATTATGAAATAGAAGAAGAGAATGAAAAACAAAGCTAGGGCTCTTTCGAATATGTAGGGAAATAAATGTATTATAAGAGAATAAGCAGAGACAGTATCGAAGAGTGTCTAGAGAGTGTTAGTGTTTGATACTTGTCAGTCACCACCACCATCGTGCTTTCTAGAGGTAGATACCCATTATCAGGATCAATTTCGGATACCATGCTAGTGGACATGTTGACTCCAAAGTCTCTCTTTTCTCAGAAAAGTAGGCACAAGTCATACTTTTGGCCTATTATTGAATGTGACACTCTTTTATTAGGGACCAAAAAATCCATTCAAGTGAGAACATTAAGACAAAAGCTGACTGTTATATCATATTGACAAAATTGAAGATGAAAGATCAAAATTATGCTATTCATTGGTATTGGGTCCAGTATCAGTAAGGCACAGAGATCACAAGGCCCAGTCCAGAGAGCAGCGGCGCAGACAATCAGCTCAACCTATAACTCGAAACAACCTACGTGGTAGCCCAATACCTGCAGCCAATAGGTGTCTCCTACAACTCATTAATGCGGCTACAGGCGGCAGACGCAGTGCAGAAGGAGCGAGCCAATGGGAGAAGGTCAACCCTGCCAGCCGCGGCTAGTGTCGTTCCCTGCAACAGGCAAGCCAATCCTCACGCAAGGAGCAGACCAAACGTGATCAGCAATGCATGATGGTCTCCTCACCGCCACAAGGCGACAACTGACACCACCGGATGCCGTCAGCAATCAACGACCGATGAATTCCTGCAGAGAGGATTCTTGCGCCCAAAGCTCCACACTAGGAAGCCTATAAATTGCCTCTCCTTTTAGAAGAGGGGGGACCCCGATTCGATTCCCGGTCTAATTCCAAATCGCTAATCTAAGCCTGGGCATTGAGACGAGTACTCTTTAAGCTCTTGCTCTCAGACTTACGTCCAGCACCAAGTTTTCATAGCCTCTCTCAGGCTATCAAAGTGAGCCACCCATTGCGGTGTATCTGAGGAGCCATGCCTCCCACAAAACGCTCAACAAGTCCCATAGTTTTGCATCCATACACTCCCACCGCACACTCAGCATATTTCTACACACCTTTAAGCGTGCATCCCTTTCTGTTCATTGCGAGAGGTTACTGACTTGAGCGTCGGAGTATTTTCGGTGGGAGAAATCCCGCCGACCTTTGACCTCTTGTTTGTAGTTTGTGTTGTGCATGTTCCAGGTTTACAGTGAAGGAGAGCGGACCCGCTCGAGATCCTGTCCGGACGATGAGGAATCCGAAGACTCCTTAATCCGTACAACAACCGGAGACCCGGGATGCAACAATTGGGAATTGAAAGAGGTGAATGACCAGAATTGAATGATTAATCAATTGACTAGAGATATCACCAGCTTTAAGTTCCATCAATCCTGCAAATGAAGGTAAATTGTGTATCAATTAGTATTAGAACAGTAAGCCGGAATAGTTATCAACTCTCCACAACAAGGTACTTAAACCATGAGAATACCCGCAGATTGACATTCAGGGTGAGGACAGGGTGTCGGTTACCAACTCACAGGAAAAACCACTGCCCAGAAATCTTACTGTAGTGGAGGAGCTTCTGAACACCAAGGTGAGCTGATAAATCAACACTTCACAAACTATACAAATGGGAGGCACATCATACTTGATCAATTTGCAAATAGTGAGAAACATTTAGGCAACAACAACAATTCCTCAGCATTACACTGGCTGAAGAGAAGCAGCAGCTTATTGCACATCCAATCTTTTACTCATGGAATTATTCTTCACCATTCAGCAGTCGAAATCAATACTGCTCAAATCTGAGTTAGTGTGATTGTATTTTTGTTAGGGAAATACAGCCTTCAACAGAATTGAAGCTGTTTGTACGCCACGTTTTTTTATCTGGGGTTTCTGTGCAAATTAAAGATCTGCATCTATTGAGGGTTCAAATGGATGATATCGTTGATCAAATATTAAGGGTTTGGAAGCCCATGAAGAGTCATCTTTGTTAAGGCATCACTGAGGCCTGCTGATGAGCCGACTTCTGCATAACTTCATCTTCAGCAAACTGCAATCTGTTGAATATCTATTCTAAGTTTTGTTCAATTAGGGCTGTAAATCTGTGACCTTGTGGTTCTGATTCGAAGTTGTAATTTGAAAACAAGGTCGTGATTTTATGGCAAAACACAAAGATAGTTGGAATGAAAATGGAAGAGAAAAGAGAAGAATGAAGGCAGAGGAGCAGGAGAGAGAACATGGTTTTGTGGTATCTCTAGACACAACCAATTTTGTGATGTATTACTTAACATGGTAAAATTATATGAATATCCCTAAAATGGAAGATAAAGACAACAAAGGTTGATAAATATTTGGCCAAATAGTTGGTTCATTGTTCATCATGTGAAAAATGATTATGCTGAGGTGGATGGTGATATGATGGTTAGAGTTAATACTTTGGATGATTTCCTGTAAGGTAATAAGGAAGGATTTGACATCAAAGGTTGTGCTTGATGGGAAAGGGGGATGATGTAGTCACTTCCACAAAATAAGGCACGGGGATTTAGTTGTTGGGAGTAGTTTGACTTTTTGTAGAACTTTTTGGTCATGTTTGAAGTACTGGAGGAATTCTTTTGTCTCTGGCTTTGCTTCTAGCCTTATCTGTGATGGATCATTACTGACCTTGTTGCAAATAATATACCATAAATGTGTGTTATTTGTCAGCCTCCTCTCTCTCTCTCTCTCTCTCTATATATATGTATGTATGAGTGGGACATGGGGTTGCAACATGTGTGGGGAAGCTAGGCTTGCGTTGTGTAATAACTGTATAGTAAAAGTAGTATCCTAGTAGTAATGAAAGGATGGTAGTTAGCTAAAGAAAGTGTATTGGACTTAGACCTATAAACAGGCTAAAGATTTAACATGTGATGCATGGAATGATGAATGAAGTGTTTTGAATTCCTCATCATCCTTATGAGGTAATCTCCCTTAATTCCCCTTTCTCTTTTCCCTCTTGTTTCCCTGTCTACCCGGACTTTCTTCTTCCTTTTCTCTCTCTCTCTCTCTCTCTCTCTCCCCCCTTGTCAATTTTTGTTGGGTCACTCTCTTGTGATATTTGTGTCCGCGGACTTGTGGAGACAAATAGATGCAGACGTTTGGAGAAATCCCGGAAAGTCCGTCCTCAGGGTTGCTGGAAGAATTGGACGAGGACTATCAGTGGCATCTTGTCCGAGAGCTGCATTGGACGAGGGCTACTTCAAAGGCACCATGTCCGAGAGGTACATGGACGAGGACGCTGGAGCCTAGGCGTTGACTTTCTACTCACGTAGGCCTGCCACAGTGGGCAAGTTGCAGAGCGAATGGGAAAGTTGCAGAGCCAGTGGACAGTTCGCAGAGCTAGTTGGCAGTTTACAGAATTAGTTGGCAAGTTGCAGAGCTAGTGGGCAGTTTACAGGGCTAGTGGGCAGTCTATAGAGTTAGTGGACAAAGTAGTGGGTGACAGTTGTCAAGCCACGTGGCGTCCCCTTGCCCTATAAATGGAGGCTGTTGCGTGAGAGGAATGTGTGTGTGAGAGACAGAGAGAAAAAGGGCTGTGTGAAAGAAAAAAAGAGGAGTGCACCACCGATGAGAGAAGGGAGAAAGAGAAAACTAGAGTGAGAGAAAATAGAGTATTTTTCTTGGTAAGCTCTGGAGAGTTTTTTCTTTAACTTATTGGGTGTGTAGCGGATACTTCATATTGAAGGTTCTTGTAACCTATTTTCACATAGTAGATTTGCTGTTATCTCTACTCCCGTGGTTTTTCCCTTCGGTTCCAGAAGGGTTTCCACGTTAAATCCTGGGTATTCTCTGTTTTCTGCTTTTCCTTGTTGGCTGTCCGTCCGAGTGCTGTCCCTCAGTCCGAGTACCTTATCCTCTCGGTCGTTGCACTCATGAGCATTCCGTCCGAACGCCCCTGTTGCCCCAACAATAATTATTCACAGAATCCACATATTGTCATAATAAATGGCTTCAACCCCGTATAACTTGAATACGGTATCGGATTCCTTAGAGATACTACTAAGTATCAAAATCATTATCACAAAATTCTATGAAAGTATAAATAATAACCATAATTACAAATAGTGGTAGCATACCCAAGAAAAAAATTATCAATATGAGATTCATTTTATTACAAGATCGACCATTATTTTTTTTTCATGATACATCAAACCTATAAGCCTAAATATCTCGTATCTTTTATCCTACTCATCCAGTACCACCTTGAGCCTTCTATCTGAGGGGTTAGAAAAAACAGCAAGTGAGTGAGCCAACTGCTCAATAAGATATAACTAAGCAAAAATATGTATATTTTTATACTAAAAATAGACACATGCAGCTATTAGAGGAATATGATTCATATCAAATATATATGAACCTTCAATATTTATCTTTTGAGTTTATTATTTACTTTTAG
>JAOVVI020004871.1:0-17124 GCA_028571085.2 Nepenthes alata
ATAATTTTAAATTAATTTTTTATAAAATTGAGTTTGATTAGTTATTTTATTATAAGTAAATATATTTAAACTATTTATTAAATAATTTATTAATTAATAATTTTTATTATATATTATAAGATTATAAATCTATAAATAATTATTAATAAATTATAAATTATTTAATATTTATATTTGTAATAAAAATAAAATGAATTCGTTTTTTAAACAATTAATAAAAAACTAAAAATAAAAAATATTTTTTAAACTGTACATGGCGAATCATTATTTTTATTTTGAAACGATAGTTTTACTGCGTGTCGGGCACTCCCTATAAAAGAGCGTCATCCTCACGTCTCTCTATATTCCCGACGGCAGACTGACGAGCGAAGTAGGGCCGCTCTCGAAATGGACTCGCAGAGCGGAGGCAAAGAGAAAGGGAAGAGAGGGAGAAAAAGGAAAGCGAAGGTCGAGGTAGAACCACCACCAGCAGCAGAAGCAGAGAGAGAAAATAATAGTGGCGCGAAGATGAGAGGGAAGCAACAGCAGCAGTCGACCGTCGACGAGAAGTACGTTCAGTGGAAGTCTCTCGTCCCCGTGCTCTACGACTGGCTCGCTAACCACAACCTTGTTTGGCCTTCTCTTTCTTGCCGGTAATTAGTACAATCTTTGTTTGTTTGTCCTTTCGTGGTGCTTCTTGAGGCATTGTAGGGTTTTAGTGTGTGCCTTTGGAGTGTAAATTCTTGGTTCTTGGTGATGTGTTATAGTGGAAGTGCATTGTAATAATTTGAAGCCCTAGATGAGTTTAATTGGAAATCTTGGATGAGTTGATAATTAAATTTGCTGGTGGTAGTTGTATTGATTTTTGAAAAACTTGTATTTATTTATGCTGCAGCGGAATGCTGAGACCATTGTTTGAGTGTTTTTTTTTTCGAATTAATGCAGATGGGGTCCACAGCTTGAGCAGGCTAAATACAAGAATCGCCAACGTCTCTTTCTCTCTGAACAGGTCTTTTCTATCTTCCGGCCTAAATTGGTATCATGCTGTGTATGTGTAAGTTGATTAACTTTGAAGTGAGGATAGCGTCTTAGCTGAACATTATGAAATTTGACCTAATTATGGTTTATTGAACTTAATTGTTTCTTGAGGAACGTGTGTGTGTGTGTATATTGCAGTGGCGTTCTATCTAACATCAGTAATTATCCACTTATTTAGTAATGCTTTATATTGTCCAATTTTTTTGATGTGTCACTGTCAACATGTTAAGAATGCTGTTCCAAAAGTCTGATGCTGTATTGTAGTCTATGCAGCTGTTTTGTTTATATCTCTTACTGCTGTGCTGTAAAATTATAACATAACACAACTAATTTATAACCAAAAACGAATGGAGGAATAAGTACTTTGTACTACATATTAGAATAAAGTTAATTTCCAAATTTGCAATTATTCTTTCCTTCCCCAGAACAATTTAGTTAAGGAATGGGGACCTAGGTGGCTCACTTCTTCTATGACACAGGGATCAACCCTATGTTTTCATGATTTTTGTGAAGATTAGCTGACGAAGAGGCTCTGCAAGATGAAAAAGGATTTACACTTGTCCATTTTTTTTATATATCAAGAAACATGTTTTTGATGGTGTGCCCAGGAAAGTTTCTCTTTATTCAGTTTAGGGAGGAAGGGAGCAAATAGTAGCATATATATGCAATCAAGTATATATGGTGGGATAAATTTATGAATATTTTCGAAAAACTAGAGACTTCTAGTTGCAAAGAGATTCAAACAAAGAATTGGAATTTGAATCCTTCTTGTTTATTTTCTGAGTATAAAATTAGAATTTGTTGCTCATACTGTTTGGAGCTGATATGCAATTAGATGACAAATAGCATTGAAGTCAGGAATGTGGAGTCACGCTTTACAATACAAATACAAGATGAGTTAGTGTAGAAAGTGCCCGCAAATTCTTCCAGATTTTGGTTACCTTGCATTTACCATTAATGGATATCGTGATGTTGAGAAACACATAGTATAAATGGTTAAAAAAACTTGATTCAAAAGGAGAAATGTGTGTGATATCTTCGGAATGTTCAACAACCCTATGGGATAAAATAATGAATGGACATGTTTTTAGTAAGCTAGAAGTACCACTTACCACTTATAAACATAAGTGTAGGGAAGGGCAAACAATAACACAAGATAATGACATTTGGGATGGGCTATTGTTACCTAGTCTTGGATTTTGCCTAACTAGGGCTATTATTTAAGGAATGAGGGATTGAGAAACAGAGGACTGGAGGAAGAAGAAGAAGACAAGAAATGGCAAAAGAGAAGATAGACTAAGGCGCTGAGACTTCCAAGGAAAATTCTCATACAATGCATTACAGCATGAGTTCAGTCATACAGGCCAAATGCTGGATGCCCTCTACATATACTCTACTGTCCTTACAACTGATCTACTACGTGCTAACATATTTTGCCGCCATTCCTTATTGCAATGGTTGCAATGACTACTATTCTAACTTAGCTAACTAACAACTTCTCTTTTGCCTGGTAACTGAATCTCTTCTGTTGTATTGCTTTCTGTTCTTTCTGTTGCAGCTATTGATGTTGCAGCTCTTTCTTGATCGGTCAGCTCTTCTCTCATGCTAACTGCAGCCCTCTTATTTTCTCATGCTGACATGGATTCAGTTTGCTTATCTGCTAATTTTCCTCAATCCTGCTGCTCTTTCTCGATCCGCCTCTGTTTTGATTTTTTGGCTGATACGGTGTAGCTATTATGTAATAGTTAGTCACTTGGAAAGTAGTCTTGGTTCCAAATCAGTAAGAGAATAGTTGTACTGAAATTGGAGGGAATAGGAGGGGAGGGGATGGTTAGACCTGTAAGGAGTTGACATAAGAGAATGCAAAAGTATTTGATAGCATTCCAACCTCAAGGTGATGCTGCCCCAAATCAAATAAGAAGGCAGAAAAGATTTGAATATCAGACCCCCTGCTGTTGGACTCGTGTATTTTCTGAGGATGCGGCTCTAGAATGCCAATACAATTCTTTCTTTGTTGAATTGTCCTCGGTCTCTGTACTGATTTTCCTTTCTTTCTTCATCTTTTGCTAGACTGATGGTAGTGTTCCAAATACTTTGGTCATAGCCAATTGTGAAATTGTGAAACCACGAGTTGCAGCTGCAGAGCACATATCACAGGTGATATTTTCAATTTATGTTTAGCTGTTTTTTTTTTCTTCTTTGGGTTTTTTGAAAGGTTTGATATGTCAAGAAAATGTGATAGGAAAAAGATGGAATTTCATACAAAAGTGTCAATTCTCTTAATCTCATTGGATCTAAAGAAAAAAAATAACATGCTATTTAAACAAGTCTTGTTATATTTTCCTTTTCTCTGTACTTATTCGAAGCTCAGATGGAACTACTGTACTTTAAATTCTTGTGTTTATGCTCTATATCTTGTGTTGTAGTTCAATGAAGAAGCACGGTCACCATTTGTGAAGAAGTACAAGACTATAATACATCCTGGAGAGGTATAAAAACTCATGTACATGCTTGTACTCCACGGAAACTTGCTTATATTTATTGTATACAATTCATACATACTCAAATGATTGTGATGATATATACATACATATGCATGTATATATATATGTATGTATGTATGTATATGTATATGTATGTGTGTGTATATATATATATATATATATATCAAAGAGCCATAGTTTATCATTCATTTATTTGGTAACTTGTTAGAGGATTTACTGTAGTACATGGACCACAAGTGTTAATAAATGGCTGGAATCCCATGTACGATACGGAACAGATAAACTTGAATGAAACTCTGAAACTGCTATGAAAGGGTTGTGCATAAATCGACTCCAGAAGAGAGGAGGATTTAGTGCCCTTCTCAATCTTTCATTGAAAAGTGTATGAAGCCCAATCTCTTAAGCGAGGGAGCTCTGTGCACTACATAACATTCCAGCTTCTCATTTCCATGTTTTTAAACAGTAGCTGACACAATATGGGTTTAAGAAGATTTTAGGGTTGGAAAGGCTATGTGAAAGAAATGGAGTGTGGTTTCTTTCAGTTAAAAAAAGATTTGTGCTGAAGGTTCCCAATTCTCCATATTGGACTTCAGGTCATAATGAAGTAATCCTACCATTGCAAATGTAACTGTTGGTGGTGCATAGTTACTGGGTTTGTTGTTCAGTACCCTAGTCTAGTATACAAGTTTTAAAAAAAGTCATTTTACATGAGCGATTATTATTAAAAATTGCATTCAGTACATCGTATGCGGGAAGGCTTGTGAATTCCGCCAATTATGAGGAGGTGTGGGCTTGTTAACTTGAGAACCTTTTAGTATGGAATAAAATAGCTATGTCTGCATATTGTGCTCCTTTTAGGTCTTGTGGTGCATGTTGTGCAATTAATGATTGAGCTTTGAATTGTATGTTAATTTCTTGGGATTATGCTTGGTTTTGGGAGAGGGGAATGAGATGATTAGATAGTGTTTTTTTGCTCTTTTTGTTTAAAGACTATGATTCTTAATTTTTTGAATGTATCTATTGAGATCATGCAATACGTTAGGATCCAAAGAGTCCAAGCAATGAGTCATGCCATGCCTAGCTGCTGGCACTCATAGGGTGGTTTACATGTGGAGGCACCATCTCAACCCAAAAACCACTTATGCTCTGTTAACTGTTCATTGTGGGATTTAACTCATACATTGTCCAGCGAATCTCAATTCTGCAAATCCCTTCCACATCTAGCACACTCCCTTGAACAATATCCAGGCATTGCATTAACCACCGTGAAGCAACACCCTTGCCTAAATATTACCTCTTATACCTCCATCTCACTGCTCACTCATGGGCTTAACTTGTGTCTGTGCTTAGCCAAACTTTCATTTAAGGTAAAACCATTAGGATTAGGTGAGGCTATGGAGGGAGTTGTGCAGATTTTTATCATGTGTAGTGTACAGGACTTGTATGTGCGGGATGCCATTTCATACCAGAAGTCCAAACTATTGAGCTATCGATCAACGCATAAGTGTAATCACTATACCTTTTCTGAATTTTCAATTTTGGGATGAACTTAACTTGTATTTCCAGTAGTGTTAGGTATGTGACAACCTAGTCACGCAACAGATAAATGATGCACAAGCAATGTCACCTTTTTAACATTGGCCAAACTCAAAATACTTTGGTAAGGGAGGAAGGCCATCCAGGATAATGTTATTGTTTATCTTTGTTTGGATCTTTGCTGATACGTAATAAGCAAATATTTTGGATAGAAGATGTTTGTACTGTCACTTATAGCCTATAGTTGCTCATTTCAAATGGTCAAAACTTACCTGCAAGCAATGAGAGCTTGTTATTGGATTCTTTAATACTGGTTCTTTCTGTATAATATTTGTCTACAGGTGAACAGAATACGAGAACTCCCGCAGAATAATCAGATAGTTGCCACCCATACTGACAGTCCAGATGTAAGCTTTGTTCTTGATGTTTTTGTATAATTCAGCAATATTACTGTGATGGTTACTGAATGTCCTTGACGAGTTCTAATGTTTACCATCTAGAAGTTCATAAGGATTTCATAGACTTTTTTTCTCCAGCATAACATCTAGAAATTTATGAAGATCTTGATATTTTGACAAGGTTCTCATTTGGGATGTTGAGGCTCAACCTAATCGTCATGCGGTACTGGGTGCTGCAGCTTCTCGTCCGGATTTGGTAAGTCAAATTTTTTGCTCTCTCATGCTTGTGATTTATTTTTCGTTGATCTAGTGATTTTGATATATTTGTTTGATGTCATCATAAAGTATGTAATGTGCACTCTTGCAGATACTGACTGGTCACCAGGAAAATGCAGAGTTTGCTCTTGCAATGTGCCCAGCAGAACCTTATGTGCTTTCAGGAGGTATGAAAGGTTCATACATTTTAGTACTGTTTTCCATCTTCCAAATGGTTAAATCATTAGGGGTGTCATTTAGTCCGGATTCTCAAGTATTGACTTTTATTCATTTAATAGTACTGCAGCAGTTTTTCCCCTATCTGAGGTTGAGTTATCATGGCTTTTGAAGTTAATGTAGCCTGTACAATAAAAAAAAAAAAAAGAAAACCAAACTAAACAAAGTCTTTCCTATTATGTGGAGTTAGCTATAGAGGTTCGTGTCCCTTAAGCTATGTTCTAGTCCATATCATGTACTAACTTCATGCATAATTGTTTCCTTTAAAATTTCTTCTATCTTTTTTGAACTTGCCTCTTCAATGTCTTGCATTTTATTGCAAACTAACTGGTCTTTGTTTCACATGAACAAACTACATTAAACGCATTTCCATCCCAACTTTATTTGTTATTGCTGCATGACAAAATCTATCACCCTTCTTTTTTACTACAAATTCATCTTGATGTCTTCATCTTTACCACTGCCTTTTAAAACGTGTTGACATTTAATCACCCAACATTCCACTCCACTGGCCTAATAGACACCTAATAGCATGTCTCTTGAAGGCATGACATAAATATCAGTTTATATGCAAAATCTGGTCAATATATGTCGGTGTTGGGCCTCCCGATACCATTGTTTCCCAATACCAGGATGAAATCGTGATTTGTTCTTGTACCGATAATATATCTAGCGACATACTTGATATTTTCCAATATTCTGGTCGATATTTGTTGCTCATGTTCCAATTTACAAAACAAAAAAATTTTTACGTCTGATGTCAATAGACCGATACTTATATTTTCATCAATGCTTGCAGGTGTTAATTGCATTATATATCCCTTTAATACTTCCACTTCATTTAACATGCTTTGATCTTCTTTGATTGTCCTGTCCTTTTGAATTATTAACCTAAGGTGTTTGAAATAATTAGTAGTCTAAATGTTGACCTCCCCACCATCTGCCCCTTTGCTGCTAAACTTGCATTCCCTGTATTTGGTTTTTATTCTATTAATTCCAAACCTTGTGCTTTAGAAGTCTTTCTCAAACTTCCAACGTAGCATTAGTGCTCTCCTTTGTTTCTTCTGCCAAAACTATGTTACTTGAAAATGCATGCACGAAGTGAATTATCTTAAATGTGCCTATTTAGTTCATCCATACCAAGGGCATTTGTACAGGCTTAAATATGACACTTTGTTCTAAGTCAACCATAATTTGAAAAACATTGGCGACCCATTTGTTCTGTTATATCATCTATTTTGTAGGCCTTCTCTTACCCAATAAACACTATACAAAGGTCTTGTCTTTTCACAAAATTGCTCCATGGTTTCTTAACAATTATATTGCTTTCATAGTAGGCTTACTTGACATGAATCAAAATTAGTTTGTGATACACTTGTTGTGTAACTCATGAACGCAATATCTCTATAGTTGGTGCAACTTTGTATACCTGTTTTGTTAATGTGCTCTTTATCCACTTCTTCAATATCTTCTCATTGCTTAGGACTTTGTTAAACAATCCAGTTAACCACTAAATTCTCCATCCTTTACATGTTTCTAAGCCTCCACTGGAATCACTTGTCAAACTGACTTCTCAATCTTCATTATCTTTAATGTTTTTAACTTTGTCTTATATGCTGATAACGTGAGTGATTTAGATTTACCAAAAAATCACTATGCTCTTTAAGCATTACGGTGGTCTCCCTACCTCCATTAAAATGATTGTAGAAATAGTTATCTCATCTCACTTTGATATCCTGATCTCTTGTAACTTGTAAATACGTGCTTCTCACTATCCTTGATACACATCTTTTGTTCTCTCATCTCTTGTTTTACCTAGTAATGACATCCTTTTCTCTCTCCTTGGTGTAAACTACAATTGGAAATAAAATGGAAGTACACGAATGTTTGTTGTGTATAATTTGATTTTAAAGAAAGTGTGATGAAAAATATTATGCATGAACTAAATCTATATGAACAAATATGGCAATTTTCTTGGAAAATAACTAACTCCCTAATATGGGTTTGTGATTGTATCTTTATAAGTTTATTGCGATGACTTGCTTTTTATCTTAAGAACAATAAACTCCTAAAGATGAACTTAAAAGTCACTATAATTTCTTGATGTGTTTAATTTTTATATACTTCATGATACAGTCTTTAAAGTAATATGATCTTGCTCTACTTTTATGACTAAACCCACACTTGCATAATGGAATGTTCAACACCGTCATCCATTAGGTAAAGCAAGGCTCATACCATTACTGCAACTTTGAAAAGAATACATTAGATACATTGACTTCTATGTCATATCCTGTCATGATTTAAAATCTATAGAAACGCCAAGAAAGAAGCTACAGAAGAAAGGAAAAGAAGGGTGTGTGTGTGTGTGTGAGAGAGAGAGAGAGAGAGAGAGAGTTGAATGCATTGGGTCAACTTATCTTATTGCCTCATTTCTGACCTATCACTTTACCCTTTTTTGGTCTGGTTCTATTTTCAGCAAAACATCTTTGGACTTATAAAACATCCAAATTCTCTTTAAGCTTACATTTCCTTTCTTTTCCCACTCATGTAGCAGCTATTTGCCTACCATCACCAAAATAATGAAGATTTATTTGATTCCTTGCTTCAGTTACTTTGGTAGTAAATCCTCAAGTTGCAGGAGACCAGTCCAAAAAATCACACTTGGAATAGCAATGCCCACCAAGCTGCTTGTGACACCGAGCAACATATAACTTCCAGATTTCTAACCTGCCAAATTTTAGAAATGGTGAAACATGACTGTCGACGGCCAATTATTTCACCAAAATTCCTAAAATCTTGACATTGACTGGATAATCAGGCCACAAGACAATTTTAGCTCCACTACAGAAATCTTTGATTAGAAATTGAAGAGAGAGAAGGGTTATGAAGGACTAGTTGGCAACAGTTTTGGGTCTTTTGTGACAATTGTTACCTTGCCTCCTTGCTTCTGGGAAGCTTTGGAGGGATTAATGAGCTTTGACTATCATTTTGCCAGAATTTCTGAAGCTGGGATTTTCTTTTCTCTCTTAATAAGAGACTTCATTTTTCCATCAAAAGCAAAATATGAAAGAGGCAGATGATTTGGATGGGTACATGAACTCGTGAGTGAATGGGCTAGAAAAGATGTGGCAATTATCCTCCAGAAATGGCAAAGTTAGCTGCATGGGTACACAACCTCACCATCAAATGCACAACAATTTATCTAATCAATTTAGCATCAGATTGTGCATCCAAGTTAATTAAGAGCATATAAACTTAAGCTCCAATCCATCAATTGTCTTGAAGTCATCCCATGGAATCTCTTCATGTTGTAGTTGCTCACTTGGTTTCACAGGTTTGCAGCTCATTTCCACTTGGTTGATCGAATTCAGATTATCTTTTTTCCTAGAGCCTTTAGCATCAAACAGTAATTTCTCAACCTAGATTTTGAATCAGGAGTTATAATTTATTTATTTACTTGCATGGCACTTTATTTCCCGAATTAATGTGTAAGTGCTTGTTTAATTTTAAGGAAATAAACGATCTCTTTGGAAGGAGGACCTCATACTTCTGGAACTATTGTCTTCCTAGTTCTTGCTATTTGATTACATTGGCTGATATGTCCCTTCATAGCTACTTTCGGATTGCATTACTTTGCAGCTGGGGTCAAGGTAGCTGGTTGGCATGCCACAGTTTTAAGCCAATTTTAAATTGTTGGATATGTGGTCTTGTGGCGGTGAATTGTAACTAGAAACTGTTGCTATGAATTACGTCTTTGTACAAGTCTCCACTTCGGCTTGCCCTTGCTTTTATTCTGCATGTGGAGAGAGCTAGTCACTGCTTATTTGTTTGGATTGGACCACACCAATCTTGTCTACCCTTCAAATTGTTTTTAGAAGTATGTAATTTTGGCAGGAAAGGATAGAACAGTGGTTTTGTGGAGCATTCATGACCACATATCAGCTGCAGCCTCAGACCCATCAACTAACAAGTCTAAAGGATCAGGATCAATCATCAAACAGAGTGGAGATAGCCCTTCTGTTGGGCCACGCGGTATCTTCCAAGGGCATGAAGATACTGTTGAGGATGTGCAGTTCTGTCCAAAAAGGTACTTTGGATATTTTTTATTATCAGTAAGACCTGGGTGCATCTGGTTAGTAGAAGTAATAATGATGTATGCTATGAAGTTCCAGCATTTATTTTAAACTTGTGAAGCAACCCTCTATTTTGTTTGGCTGGATTCAGCAATTGAGGTATCAGTATGGAGTAGACTGAAAACTGGATCGTGCTTATATTAGGACCTTTATCTTTGTTTTCTTTTCATTTTGATCATCTGGGCATTTATTAGATACTCTGAGCTATATGATGTATCCTTTCAGTTTTGACAATTTGTAATTTTGCTGAAGTTCGCAGGAGTTTTGTAGTGTTGGAGATGATTCTTGCCTTGTATTGTGGGATGCACGAACTGGCTCTAGCCCTGTTATTAAGGTTATCATTTCAATCACACCCTACATCTTATCTAACTTGGTTTTCCTTTTTGGAGATTGATGGCTTCTCTTTGGGCCCCAATGGCAGTAGTCTCAATGGTTAGCAATACTGTCAAGTATGGATGAATAAGTGGGTGCTTTGAAGATGACTTGGTAGAATACTATATTGCAACTAAAGTGACACTGCCATTGATTTGGTTGTTTCTGAAAAAACTCAAACATGTGCATGCATCTCTGTGGAGTCTGATGTTGACCTATAAATGCCACCAGTTGTTCAGTTCCAATAAATGGAGCAATCATTGTATACTATCAGATCAGTGGGTTGGGAAAGTCTCACTTTTGTGTTTTTCCACATGAATGGTAGTGCCTTCTATGCAACATGTGGGTTGGGTGTTAGAACTGTAACTAGGGGGACATTGCATCTGAAAAATGAGGGATCTGTACCACTAGATGGACACAATGTTTAGCATTTTTGCACTTTTGCCCGCCTTGCTACACCATCACTTGCCTTCTGTCAGTTTTCCTCATTAGTGATGTATTCAAGTGGTAGCATGGTGTCATCGTTGATGTTAATGCACTCTTGTATTTCCATTGGACAGGTTGAAAAAGCTCATAATGCTGATCTTCATTGTGTTGATTGGAATCCCTTTGATGAAAATTACATTTTGACTGGGTATGTTCACTTTTTATGCTACTGTTATCAGGTTTGTTTTACTATTTTGGCGACTTCAGCTTGTTCATGTGATGCACTAGTGGCATCGAATGTGCTTCCTGCATTTTGCAGAGCAGCTGGTGATAATTTATCCTTGACGTGGGTACAATTTTCCAGGTCCGCAGACAGTTCTGTTCGTATGTTCGACCGCAGGAATCTCACTTCTGGTGGAGCTGGATCTCCTGTTTACAAATTTGAGGGTCATCAAGCTGCGGTTCTGTGTGTGCAGGTGTTGAATAACTTTTGGAAATAAATTTTATGATTTTTTCATGTGCTACTTACAAATCAGGCCTCACCTTTTACCATATTCCAGTGGTCTCCTGACAATCCAACTATTTTTGGAAGTGCTGCAGAGGATGGTTTCCTGAACATTTGGGATTATGAGAAGGTGGGTATGCCTAATCTTAGATCATCAGTATATGTCGCACCCCACTTCCTGCCCGCACAGATTAAAAGAAGCCTTAACTCTTCTGTTATTGACTGTGAAGAATTTTGCCATTGTCTTCTCTCCCGTATCGCAGTGCTGGATTTGGCAACTTTGGCCTGGTCGCATTGTGTTTGACTGATTTTTCCAGTGCTTTTGTTGTCCAGTTAGCATATAGGTTTACAAGATGGAAGTAAAATGATGCACGAATGGTGGTGTCATGCACTTGTTTTTTCCAAAGAAAAATTACTTCCACTAAAAAAAAGTTAGCATATTATTAGGTTAATTCCCTTTCGATGACAAGAATGTTTAAGGAGTACCTTGAAATGCATTAGTTGTCAACAGGATAATAATGGGTGGTCAGATTGGATGCAGTTGTTTGGCAGGAATGAGAGTGAGAGGGTGGAAAGAACGTGTGAGTGCTTCTGCTTCTGTAATTCACATAATCTGATATTAATACTACTTTAGATTCATTATTTTCCTGATCATTGTTTCTTGTAGGTTGAGATGCACTGGCTATTTTTTATTATTATAATTTTAATGGGTGTTGTGCCAGACACTATTGAGAGCTGCTGTTAGCCTATGGAAATTAGATTCAAAAAACTCTCCAACCATATTTTAAATAACCAGGATGATTTGGTAGAGGAGCAGATTGCTAGTGATTGCAGTAGGATTACTTGCATTATGGGTACAGAAGCTCAATTTGTATGGTGTCGGCTGGAAGGTTGGATTTATCACATCTTATGTTGACGACCTTGACTGGGGAAAATTTACCAGTGGAAAGGGGTACTTGTCCAGTTGCTATCACACTACTTGGTGTATGCATGACTTTTAGATTGTGCAAGTATTCTCACACTCAAGGGGTAATAATTGAAGACGTTATGTTTGTTAAAAATCCAATCTTATCTAAAAATTTTCAACCTTTTCCATTCATTTCGCATTGGCAAAAGATTGGGTCACAGTCCTATTAATGTTTTTGGCAGATTGCAAATGTTTGGTGCATAAATGAAAATATTAGTTAATATGTATTAGTATCGGTCCATTGATATCGTGATAATATCACGATATGTTACTGCATTACTATTGTTTATCATGATATGTTATTGTATTAGTATTGTATCGCAATATATTGATTGACACACCTGATATTTTATCGTTAATTTACTAATTTCATAATTTTTTTCGGTATATTTGATATTAATACATATTATGTTATATATTCGATATTGATATGGTCGCCACCTATAGTGATACTAATATTTTCATTCATGGTCTGGTGTGATTTTCTAAATTCACTGCTCAATTTTACAGGTTGGTGCAAAGAAAGAGCCTGGGACAAGAAGTCCAAGTTCTCCTCCAGGATTATTTTTCCAGCATGCTGGGCACAGGTACTCTGCAGCTCAATATTTGTCCATCATGAACAATTTGCTTTTTACATTCTACCGACAATTGATCAGGAAATCATGTTCTTTGTTGAGTAAAGATCTCAAGAATGCTTAAATTTCTGCACCCCTTTTCTTCTTATTCTTTATTTCATGAGCAAGTAAATTGAAAATTTGATCTCTTATGCATTATCAGCAGACTTCATGCTCAAAAGAAAGAAGAATAGCATGAATTTACCCTTGTCTCAATTAGGGATTGTTACAACTTCTCTGCTTTCTTGCCTGATGCAATTGATTTCATCTGCTCTACTTTTTTCACAAATATTCAGCAGTAACTGCTGGTTGAGATGTAACAATTAAACACGCCCTCTGTGATCTTGCAAATTCATGCAAAATTTGCAGACCTATCTCATATTTATTTTGAATCGTATTATTCTTGTTTCGCACATTTTTGGTCTCATCTAGTCTCATTTAATCTAATTTTAGACAGTTTTCCCCCATCTTGAACATGATTTATGCTATGGTGGGTGCCACTCTCACATCAGTCAAGGGCGTAAGCTTTTATTATTGTTTCTCTCTTCTATGCCCTCTCCTTTAACATCTTGTCTTCAGCTGAAATTAATGCCATTAGCTGGCTGAAAACTGGGTGCTATTTCTCTGCAGCTTGTGTGACAAATTACTTTTTCCTTGGAATTCTTTATACTGGCTCACTCCTTCCAAATTTTAATACTGTCTTGCTTGAATATTTTTGTTTCTGGAATATGAGTGTAGGGATAAAGTTGTTGACTTCCATTGGAATGCGTATGATCCTTGGACAATTGTAAGTGTTTCTGATGACTGCGACACTAGCGGTGGAGGTGGGACGCTACAGGTATTATATTACTATTCTCTATCGTTGTTTTTGGGGGCGGGGGCAGGGGTGATTCTGTAATTGGGTAATACACATGTTTCTGGCTGTGTGTGTTTTTTATTTTTTTGGTGAAATATTTATACCCAGTTAGCTGAGCGTGGTTGATAAATATAATTTAGATAGAAACTAGCTTGTGCTTTGTGAGTTGTATTCACAATTTGTCCAGCTGAACATGATACACACGTACGCACGTGCATACATGAAATGTCTGTATGATTATCATGCCTATCAAAAAAACAGGGCACAACTCTACCACTCTACCGTTCATGGGTGTGAGTTTATTTTGATGTCTCTAGTTTTGTGATATCATGACATAGATATTTGGAAAGAAATGAGCTTCTGAAAACTACCTTACAGTTGAGAACCTATTCAGGAGAGCTTGCTGGTTGGACAAGCTAGAGAAAGTTTAGGGTCAAAAAGCTCTTTGAACAGGAAAATACATCATAGCAACTTTACAAGAAAAACAAAGACTTAGAGCCCCATTAAGTAGGGGCAGCTTTGCTTTCACCATTCCTCTCGATTTACTATAAGATACTCTGAGAGTAGAAGTAACTTTAAATTATTTCACTTCACTCTAAAATCTACTTCTCTATTTATTTCTTCCTACAATAACTAGTTCATCTTTCTTCCAACAGTGGTTAACATTGAGTTTTATTAAACTGGCTTGAAGGTTCACACATTAACTATTTCAAAGTCCCTGATGGAACGGATATTCCATTGCTATGGAAAACTCAAAATTTGCACTGAGTACTGATTTTCTTAGTTCGGATTATTCCTGCAGATATGGCGAATGAGCGACTTGATCTACAGACCCGAAGAGGAGGTTTTAGCAGAGCTGGAGCAATTCAAGTCTCACATAGTCACATGTGCTTCAATATCCTGAGGTACTATCTGATAATCGCTGTGTAGCTTCTGGATTTGCTTACCCATTGCGGAGATGGAAGTACCTTGCAAATTCAGCTGTTATCTGATTGGTAAAGTATTTGGACTGCATGAAAACTTGCCCCCCTCTGATTAGTAGATCTAACCCAAGAATTGAACCCAGATTATGTTCTTCGTCCCGGGGTAAATGGGAAACCAATGCCTCTTGAGTTGTTGGGTTGTGTGAAACAGTTATAAGAGTCGACCCGATGCATAAATCTCTTGCCATGTGCAGTGTCAGGGAAAGGGTCTAACCAGTTTGAATTATTTTTATCTATGCAAGAAACTATTTCTACAACTTAACTTCCATGGCCTTTATCTTAAATGCTGATAGTTCAACCATTGTATCAAAGCTTTTCTTCTTTGCGAAACGGTTATACTATGACATAATGTCTTGCCCATTACTACTCAGCCTCCTTCCAAACTATACGCTCAATATTACGTGCTGTTGTTTATGAGCTCACCCTTTTTTTTCTTTTTTTTTGGTATAATGAAAGTATTCTCGTTCTACTTTGTAGGCTTGGGTCAAACTCCGGGTGATGATCCCACGGTATAGATCATGCACCTAGTAAGTCTATATTTAATAACAGAAATCGAATTTGTGATTGCAGATCAAACTACGGCTAAAATTGCCCTTATTGGTTAAGCTGATGTGTGTTGACCTACCTTATCACTGCACAGGAATATGTATTTATTTATAAATTAGTGTTTCATTATCCCCTGCCTACGAAGCAGGAGTGGGAAGGGCCATTTTATATGACTGGTTAGTGGCAAGCTACCGGTAGCCATACGAGTTGGGTGCACGGCATAGGCAGCTGGAAACCCAGACGAATGCACGAGTGCATGCCTCATGTAGTCACGGTCCATCGGATGAACTTGTGCAGGGGCAGCACTTGCCCTGGCCCTGTTTCTTAGGTCCAAATATTCAACCTATGCGAGCCGAGCTGTTAGGGTCCACCCAAGGTCATTTTATTCCCTCTTAATAGTTAGGGTTAGAAGCTGAGTAAACAAGCTGTGAAAATTAAATTAAATAATTTAAATAATTATTTAAGATTTATTATTTAACTGTTGAATGAAGATGGGAGGGCTTCTCAGTGGGAGGAATCCTTCTCTGGGTGAAGGTGGGATTCTAACAGGACTCAGTTGGGAGATTAAGGTATCCTTGGCTATAATTATTTTGATGTTACCTTGTCATCCCGTTTGGTAGATAAAAAGGTTGAATTAAAATAAGTACTATTTGAAGGTATTTTTTCAAAAAGTATTAATTTATATTAAATGACTGGTCTATTTAGCGCAATCTAAGTGTAAATATTATGCAAACTATTTAATGCCGTTTAATATAGTTTATTGTTTGGAGTATTATTTTGTAAACCTATAAGTGTAGATGTGTTGAATAAAATGTTATTGATGTGAATTGGTAAAAATTAAATTGAATTAATTAATTATGAACTAAATTTAAATGAATATCTTGTATACGGACTTATTTTAATAGGTTAAGCTTGTTATGTTATGCAAGCTTCAATAATATATTTGACGGGTATTCATATTTAAAGCCCATTAAAAGACCACTTTTTGTTGAATTGGGCCTTGATGTTACAGAGGTCTAAGCAGTCAAGTCAACCCGTGCGAGATAGTGGACTCAGAGTCCACTCATGCCTATGAGCCCAGGATGGGACTCGGACGTTATCATATATGTAAAATTGGCACGTCAGAGATTTGGTGCCTGACCTTGTTAGATTGCAGAAGAGATGACGGCTTGTAGGACATGCTTGATCATTGCAGATGTGACGCCACATAAAGTTAGCTAGTATGCACGTAACCTCCTTGACTCAGTAAATTAGATTGGTGAAATTGGTGGCAGATTTCTCTACACATACCAACGTTATGTGGACACCTCATAAGGGAAGATTTAACCATTATAAATATATTAACTATCTACCAAACAAGAGATCTGAATATTTACTCGTGTAGTTTCTATAGAAGGAGAAATAAAGGAAAAAATGCTTAAGAGTAGTCTGTGACTCCCTGTAGTCTCGTCCTCTCTTGTAATTAAGCACAATAGTGAAGCAAGTTTTTAGATAAAAGTTTCGTAATTTTTTCTTCCAATTTAAGAGAAGGCTTTTTAAGTAAAATTTTGCGTGTTATCATCATTTTTTTCTCGCTGCATTTCATACCATATTCGTTAACCTAATAAATTTTACCACGTACTTTGTGTTGCACAGATTCCATCCGAGTGTGCCTGGAAGATCCACAGACTCATCTGGATCTTCGTTTGTATGGTAGCCGAAATTTGAGATTGCAACATTAAACCAAATAATTTATAATTTATTAATAACTATTAATAAATTCTTATTAGTTA
>JAOVVI020004872.1:0-12733 GCA_028571085.2 Nepenthes alata
CCCAAGATAAATGGACCATGCCACTCTTGGCTTATTATCAACATCCGTACCGTACCCCATCTACCAGCTCTATCGATAGCCTAATCAACATCATCAAATGGGCGGCAGTTTCATCCGTCTGATTACAGGCTGAAAGAAGATGGACGGCCCGCCGGACAAATGGAAACCGCCGTATAAAACTCATTTTCACTGAAGATTAAATGATATCATCTTGGCCGTCCGCGTTCTCCACGAGCCAATCGGTCAACTCTTTTATTGATCGTCTTCCGCTATTATCCGGAGAATTTAACCGTTATCTGCTTTTCGACCAACTCTCCTGTTGACCGTCTTGCATTTTAGCTATCCGGAGAACTTAACCGTCCTCCATCGCCATCCGGTCAACCTTTCTTGTTGACCGTCTCCTTACTACCCGTTCGCCATCCAGCAACACTCCTATAGCCCTCAGACAGTCAACCTCCTGTTGACCGGATCCAGCTGGTAGTCCGCCGGTTAATCTTTATTGATCGCCTTTGCCTTCTAACCGGTCAGCGTATCCCAAGGGAGTGACCATATCCCAACAAATTTAAGTTACTAAGTGGTCTTTTATCAGTTTAAAATTATACCTATATATTATGCACTGCAAATATATATATATATATATATATATTTAAAGCATGTGTATTTGATGTGACTTAAAAAACAGATATAAATTAAATGTTTATAAAAAAAGATTGGATATATTTCTCTATAAAATACTTTAAAGTTCAGTTTAAATTATTTTTTTTAGGGGAAAAGAACTTCAAGAATGCTTCTGATAAATACAATAAAATTTCATCTTCTTCATGAGTTGCTTATGATTGAACAATTCGTTGAACCATCTGGGCAACAGAACTTTGAGCCTCCGAAAACCATTGGCATTACAGAACTTGCGGTAAGGAAGAAATTCCATTTGAATAATCATTCTGACATCTGAGGGTCCACTCTCGCTTCCGACAGTTAAAAGGACAAACTACCCCATGTCAATAAAGTTAGCAGCTGAAACAAATACTCATAGCAAAAAAGAAGAGAAAAAAAACATTTCACTATGTAGAAATCCCATCTCCATCACGATCACCATCCTCAGTTAATAGCAATCCAATTATGGAGATGATATTAATTATTTATTTCAAAAAAGAAAAAGAAAAATAGAGGGCAGGTGCTATTGATCCAGATCTGCTTGCTTTTCTTACTTTAAACAAAACATGGGGTTTCCCCTTCCACAATCCCCAAGAACAGACTGTTCTTCTTAGCAGCTCTTCTCAAGCATCAATGCCAGCAATTCTAAGGAATCTCCTCCTCCTTCCCAATGTATTCTCCCTCACATTACTCTTCTCTCTAAACTCTCTCCTTTTCCATTTCTGCCTCTCTATTGATGAGCAAGGCCAAGCTCTTCTTTCATGGAAGAACAGCTTAAACAGCTCAACTGATGCGCTAAGCTCATGGAATCCATTAGACCCGATTCCTTGCGGATGGCTTGGGATTACCTGCAATTCCAACGGCAGGGTGGTGCAAATGAGCTTAAAAACAGTAGATTTGCACGGTCCACTGCCCGTGAATTTTCAGCCTCTTGAGTCATTGAACACCATCATCTTATCGTCTGCCAACCTCACTGGAAAGATCCCACCAGAGTTTGGTGACTACCGGGAACTGGTTGTGATTGATGTCAGTGATAATAAGATCACAGGGAAGATCCCAGTTGAAATTTGCAGGCTGCAGAAGCTGCAGACTCTGTCGCTCCACACCAACTATCTTGGAGGAGGAATTCCAATGGAGATTGGAAACCTTTCGAGTCTTGTTTACCTGACTGTCTACGACAATCAAATCACAGGAGAGATTCCAAAAAGTATCGGAGAGTTGACGAACTTGGAAGTTTTTCGGGCTGGTGGGAATCAGAATCTGAAGGGAGAGCTACCTAGGGAGATTGGAAACTGCACCAATTTGGTCACGTTAGGCCTTGCTGAAACCAGCATTTCAGGCAGTCTTCCTTATTCAATTGGAATGCTCAAGAGAATTCAAACAATTGCTATTTATACTTCTCTGCTATTGGGTCAAATCCCAGATGAAATAGGAAATTGCAGTGAACTGCAGAACCTGTATTTGCACCAAAATTTTATATCTGGTTCCATTCCAAGGAGAATTGAGAAGCTTAAGAAGCTTCAGAGTCTGCTTCTATGGCAGAATAGCATAGTGGGCGAAATCCCCACTGGGCTTGGGAGCTGCACAGAGCTAACAGTTGTGGATTTATCAGAGAATTTGTTGGAGGGCAAGATACCGAGCAGTTTTGGCAACATTCTAAAGCTCAAGGAACTTCAGCTGAGCGTGAATCAGTTATCAGGCATCATACTTCCGGAGATCACCAACTGCATAGCTTTGACTCACCTTGAAGTTGACAACAATGCTCTCTCTGGTATGGTTTTAATTTCCTGATATGTTGCACATTATCCTTCCGTGTATTATACTCTTTGGAGGCCCAAAAACTTATTATGCAACTTGCAGCACGGAAATTGTAGGCTTAAGCATTGTTTTGTATAATTTTGTTGATTCCCTTAATACAAGTAGAAGAGAAATGAGAAAATCTTTATCATCTGTATACAGAATTTTGTAAACCTGGTGTAGGAAATAGTGTAAGTTACAATCTGTATAATGTTTTTTACATAACGATATATCCTTTCTAATGACAATCAAATCATTGCTCTCAGGTGAGATACCAACAGCCATTGGCAATTTGAAGACCTTGAGTATGTTCTTTGCTTGGCAAAACAAGCTGACAGGCAATATACCAGCAAGCATTTCAAATTGCCAGGAGCTTCAAGCACTCGATCTATCATACAATCGGCTCATTGGCTCAATACCCAGAGAGATATTTGGGTTGAGAAACCTCACAAAATTGCTTTTGCTGTCAAATGGTTTGTCAGGGTCCATACCTCCAGACATTGGAAACTGCACAAATTTGTACAGGTTTAGAGTAAATAACAACAGACTAGTGGGTACTATTCCATCTGAAATTGGGAGTTTAAAGAGTCTGAATTTCCTTGATATGAGCAACAACCGCTTCACCGGTGCAATCCCATCGTCGATCTGTGGATGCTGGAATCTTGAGTTTCTTGACCTCCATTCTAATGCACTCATGGATTCTATGCCAGAAACTCTGCCCAAAAGTCTCCAATTCGTAGATATTTCCGGCAATCATCTAACAGGTATATTGTTCCTACAATGTTGATATTATTCCATACTATTACTCATATTTTTTAGAGTTGCATAATAATGCTAATGATATGACAAGTGCATTATTCCGATGTATCAAATTTTTCTGTATTTCTGCATATGCCAACTAGTTTTTATCTAATTAAATATAAGATTTTCCATTATTTTCCGTTAGTTATAAAACTTCTTAGGGGTGCTTAAATCCTTGGCAGGTGCATTGACACCCAGCATTGGCCTGCTAAATGAGCTGACCAAACTAAATCTAGGCAAGAATCGAATTTCGGGCAGAATTCCAGCAGAGATTCTGTCTTGCAGGAAGCTGCAATTACTGGATCTGGGGAGCAATAATTTCACTGGAGAAATACCCAAAGAATTGGGTCAGCTCCCGGCTTTGGAGATTACTCTAAATCTAAGCTGCAACCGAATCTCTGGTGAAATCCCCGCTCAATTTTCTGGGCTAATTAGGTTAGGGGAACTTGATCTGTCTCACAACAAGCTTACTGGCAACTTAGACATCCTGACTGAACTCCAGAACCTTGTCTCCTTGAATGTCTCATTCAATGATTTCTCTGGTGATTTGCCTAACACCCCTTTTTTCAGAAAACTTCCTCTTAGCAATCTCGAGGGAAACGAAGCTCTTTGCATTTCAAATACAGTCAATAAGATCAGGCATGGTGTGCAATCTAGATCCACGATGAAGCTGGCCATGTCGATTCTAGTGAGCACAAGCATAGTTCTGATACTACTGGCAATCTACATGCTGGTTCGCGCCCGCATAAACGACACCAGATTGGTGGAAAATGAGACCTGGGAGTTGACATTGTACCAGAAAATGGAGTTTTCAATCAATGAAGTTGTCGAGAGCTTGACGCCAGCAAATGTGATTGGAACAGGATGTTCGGGAATCGTGTACAGGGTTACATTGCCCAATGGTGAAGCGCTTGCTGTCAAGAAGATGCGGGCAGCAGAAGACACTGATGCATTCAGCTCTGAGATTAATTCATTGGGTTCGATCAGGCACAAGAACATTGTCCGGCTTCTAGGGTGGGGATCAAATGGAAGCATGAAGCTCTTGTTCTACGATTATCTACCTAATGGAAGCTTGAGCTCGTTGCTTCATGGCCCAGGCAAGGGAAGAGCAGAATGGGAGGCTAGGTATGATATTGTGCTTGGCGTTGCTCATGCACTTGCTTACTTACACCATGATTGTGCGCCTTCTATCATCCACGGCGATGTCAAGGCCATGAATGTGTTGTTGGGTGCTAGATGTGAGCCTTACCTCTCTGACTTTGGACTTTCAAGGCTTATCGATAACAATAGCGGTTCTCTTAATGACTGCCCTTACCCTAACTTGAGCCAAAGGCCTCTCCTTGCTGGTTCATACGGCTACATGGCACCTGGTACGTGCTTGATAGTTTATTCAAATCAAAGAATTCGAACCATCTTGAAATTATGGAAGTACTCCACAGCACTTGCATGTTATTATAAAACAATGTTGGAAGGGCCACGTCTACAAAAGTATTAGCAAGATGAACGAGAGATTTAGAAAATCTTTGATTCAAGATATAAATATGTTTTAAATTTATCCATTTTACTCTAAATTAAACAAAATACATGACGGTTAATTCTTCTACCTAACCCTATACAGTGGGCGTTAGTGTTTGCTGCTGTAATGTTAGAGTTAGGTAAATTTTCTAGCAAATTAGGTTAATTTCTAAATTTATGTTTATATTTTCATAATTAGTTTAAATGGTCATTTTACAGTTACTTGTATATATTAAACAGAACTTGCTTCAATGCAACGGGTAACCCATAAGAGCGATGTCTATAGTTTCGGAATAGTTCTTTTAGAGGTTCTAACCGGAAGGCATCCATTAGATCCAACATTGCCCGGAGGGGCGCACTTGGTGCAATGGGTTAGAGACCATTTGCACAACAAGGGCGACCCAGGTGACATCCTTGATGCCAAGCTCAGAGGCAGAGCTGACCCTCAAATGCATGAAATTCTGCAAACACTAGCCATCTCTTTTCTATGCATCAGCAGCCGAGCTGATGATCGGCCGACCATGAGGGATGTCGTCGCAATGATTAAGGAGATTCACCACATCGACAGCAGCAGGCAGGAACCTGACCTGACAAAGGGAGAGGCTGTGGAATCTCTGCCTGCAGTGACTCCTAATAGGAAGGTGGTTTGCCAGGGATCATCCAACTGCTCTTTTGCTTTCTCTGATGACTCTATCTGTTAAAGAGGTCTCATCTCATCTCAGGCTGAATGGAGTCTCTGTTTTGTAAATATTCAGTAGCAGCCCAATGAGGGCAGGAAGAAAGATGTGAGTATGAAGTGTTACAAGTCCAGCTCACGTCTCTCGCCATTTTAGAAAAGTGTAATTTTCTGTTGATGCTGGCCCTTGTAGATTGTAATAGAAGTATGGTTCTTAGCCTTATAAAGCTTTCCAGTCAAATAGTGGCACTGGGCCTTCCATACTACGCATTAAGGACAGAAAAACGGTGGCTTCCTTCATGGCAGAAAGAGTAACCTGACAACTTACTCAGGCTCAGTAACAGCACCTGAATCATGAGCCTAAGAGCAGCCTGAAGTTGGGACAAGGACGACATTTTGACAGCTGGTGATGTCAACCTGGTAGATAGGGAGGCCTTGATGTTTTTGCAAGGATGAGATCGCGACGGCAAGTCACTCCAAGCTGGAATTTTTTGGATTTTTGTAATTAGGATTTAATGCAGGAAAATAAGATTCTCTGTCCTCTTTGTGAGTACTCCCAAGTTGTCATGGTCCCAGCCCTCATAAAAATAATCGTCATTCTATTGCCATGAACTTTTTCCACATGAAAGGGATTGGGTCTTCTCTTCCATCTCCCATTACCCCATAATTTCCACAAGCACAAATTTTAATTTTTATGTCAACCTTTCCCTACGGAGGACGATGAGAATCAATCTACAATGACTACTATTTCCCATATTTTTGTTGTTCTTTATTTACCACTATTTTAGGTGCAATAGAAAGGGCAGGTATGAGGATTTAACTATACATTAATTATTAATTAGACTTTGTTGCTGTCTCATTGACTTTATTCTCTCCATAGTATTTGGTACACCCTTTAGGGTTACTACTAGATTGATGCGAGTCCCATATTAAAAAAGTTTGAGGCAAAACCTCCAGCTTATAAGTTAGGGGGCTCTTCCTCCTACTAGACCGGTCTTTCACCATTTGATGCGAGTATAAACTAGAGGAAAAGCCCGTTCCAAAAGACCGATCTAGTAGGAGGGAGAGCTCCTTAACTTATGAGCTGGAGGTTTTGCCTCAAATTTTTTAATATGGGACTCGCATCATAGATCTTGAAACACAAGGAGACCTCAATTGTTGGCGGAATAAATAACTATGAGAAAATTTATTTGAACATTCCTAGCTCGTAACTTGTTGAAGATGATGCAGACAGAGAAAATGTTTCAACATGCCAGCAATCAATAATAGGGAGATTAATATTTTAAAAGAGAATGTGAATGTAATCAACTATGCATCTCTACATTCAAACGACTAAAATGATAACTCATTGAACGAGATTTTCACATTGTACTGATCGGGAAAGGTTAACTATGTATCGTCGCATCTTCCATATTGCAGAAAGCCTGCTTCCATGATTAAAATTTGTGACTTTCAAGTCTCACTGAGCAACTTTGTCATCTCTGAGTAGAGCAACTTTCGGGTTTCAACACTTTGGTCCCTCAAACAACACGTGGGAGTTTGTACCTGAGAAGGAGAGGTCGATATTTTGCAACACTGAGACACTTTCGCCTCAGGAAGGCGTAAATGCAAGAAGCTGGTGCTTGGGGTTTGATGTAGCCACCCCCTTCCTTCTCTAAAAGGATGAGCTTTACATTGGAGATTAAATCATGGACGTCAAGCATCTCCCTGGTGAGGGCCTGAACAATGGGGTAAAGGAGGCAAGGCGTAGTTTACAATTCACAATGCCATCAGATTACAGACACACTCATAACTTAAAATCTTTTGCAGTCTTAGATGCTTTTTTAAGTGGATACTGGAGAGTACATCTACCCAGTTTAAATAGATTTGTGCTCGCCGCAGACTAGAAACAGGAGCACAGTGATTGTGTCATTGTCAAGAACCATTTTCTCATATTAATGATCGATTAGTCAATAGCTTCAAAGGGTTGATCAGATTAGTTAATTGTCTGTATTATCATCACTTCCAGTAAAGTATTAAAAACAGACGGATTATTTAGTGGCTGTTGCAAGAGTGAAATGTGAGGAAAACATGTTTCTTCAATACTAAAGTGGTTACTAGGGGCAGATACTCCCATGCATAAAGCATCTCTATTGCAAGCTTAGCAAAGGATTATTTGCATGCAATCCCATCCCTTAGAAACAATATGTAGGCTTTTCCCACACTCAACTACTAGTCATAGAATTATTTTTCTATAAATTTTGAAATGGCATGATAACTGTTCCATTGAAAAGCCTCTAAATTTTGCTTTTAATTACTCGTCTAAGACATCTCTCCTTGGATAAGAGAAATTTGTACTTGCCTTTCTTGACAGAATACAAGTCATTTTTATTTATCAATACCAGCACTTTTATTTTCTTTCCATTTTTCACCAATTATTTTCACAAAAGAAACAAAAAATAGAATAGAATAGAAATAATTCTGGCTCTTCTTTGTGAAGTGACCAACAAGATACCTATGCACATGGAAATCAAATACAAGGCAATCAAATGAAACAAGCTCTAACCAAAAATGTCATCATAATATGTATGAAACGCCAATGGTGAATGAGGTAATTTTCTCTGGTGACTTATTGTCAGGTGAATAGAAGGTTTCCAACCGGTAAGAATGCTACGGTAAGATAAAATTACAATTCAGCTCTTACCGTCACAGGTTCTAAGTACTCTCAGGAACAATAGCACAATTTAGCTACAATGTTGGATATCTTCACCCCCCAAAAAGGAACCCAGCTGCCATATCTTCATTGCCATCAAAAAGCTTGAGGGCATGTATCACTGCATTCCTTTCGAATCCTAGCTCAACAAGCTTTGCAATTTTGGCTTCAAAAACAGGACCCTGCAGCAATATAAGTATTCATCAGCTAAATATGAGCATATTAGTTGCACAGTAGTAATTGTATATGTGGATTAAGCAACCCCATTTTGTGGCCACTGTTCAGAGTGTATACGTAGAATATATGGAGACACAGAGGAACTTAAGCTTCTAGATCAGGAAAATATGTTCGGGTTCGTGACAATAGTAGAAGCCAGAGATTCCTTGACAAAAAAGCAACAAGAGCTGCATCAGCTTCCTTTTGATGAAGGAATAGTTGAGGCTGAAAGAACTCAGAAAGAGCATATTAGATGCTGGGGGGATGAGTTTTACATATAGCAGCTGGGATGATTGGATAAAATTCAGTGACGAGAACGCCCAGTATTTTCATGCGCAAGTAAAGGCCAGAAGAAATCCTTCTAGAATCACTCACTTCCATAAATCATCCATATATGGTTATCCTTTTATTGATGTAAAGGAGTTGTGTGTCAGGATTCTCAAATGTTATTAGGAGCTGCTGGAAACTAGTAATGGGGATTTGAGGCACATCAGAATATAAGTTGCAAAACAAGGGGAGATTTTATTCAACCAGTGACATCAGAGGACATAGAGAGGCTCTATTTTCAATTAAATATAACAAAAGACTAAGCCCAGAAGGGTACACACTGCCTAACCATTGGGAGAGAAACTTGGGAGCATATTATAGAAGCAGCAGCTTATTTCTTTAACAATGGTAGATTTCTACTGAGACTAATTGCCACATCCATCATTTTGGTGCAAAAATCATCAGTCCCAGTCAAGGGACTTTTAGATCAGTCTCATGCTGCAACATTAACAACAAAACCATTTCTAAATTTATAAATGAGATTCTCAAAGCTGTTATTAGTGAGAAAGTAATTTCATTGATGGAATGCTTCAGGCTTTAGGATTTCTTACTCGGTTTAAGCAGGAAAACATAAGGAGACCCAATGTCACCTTATGTTTGTTTTACTGGCAAAGGAGTAGTTGTCTACAACTGTCGCAAACCCTTCATTGAAGATCTAATTTTAATCCTATACGCGAAAGATTAAAATCACCCATTTGGCACTTGTGAATAACCTGATACTTCTTTGTAAATGTGATGCGATGTCTGCGCAGGTCTTGATGAAATGCTTCACTGATTTCTATGAGGCAACTGACTTACATGTTAACGTGTAAAAAAGTCAAAATCATCTTTGGACAGATGGTTCACACTGTCAAAGCTTCTATTTTGCAATCGTTTGGATTTTTTTGGAGTAAGGCCAATAAGATATCTGGTAAGAATCCCTCTTGCCTCCACTAAGCTAAAGGCCCAACAAGGTGCTGGAAAACTGGACAAAATTTTCCACAGAATCAAAATCCTGGACATTCAGATTTCTTTCTTTTGCTGGAGAGTTGCAGCTCATCAAGGCAAGATTATTAGTTCTGATTCTGTTTTTTTTATTCTGTTTTGGTTGTTTTATTTGAGATACTATCAACAGTACAGTTATTACACCAGGAAATTTATATCCCTCCTATGCCTCACCTGGGTAATAAATTTGAATTATGAGGCCGTTAAATGAGCCAAACTATTCAAAGCAGGACTTGACATTACTCGTTTAAGGCTTGTTCGCAATCTTTTCAAGAGTATTTCAAACTTAAGCCTACTTTGAACCCTATTTCAGATATTAAACAAGGCTTCAGCAAGCTATTGCTTGGTGGCTAAACTTGCATATATTTTAACGATAAACAAAGCAACTAAACGCATTATGATGACTGGTCCATTAGAAGCTTTTTCAAACTTGGTTAACCAAGCTCAATTCTGTTTTAATCAAGCAGAGTTTACGAATGTATCAATCAACTAGGCTCAAATTGTTTCTGGCCATAGTAGAGTCTGGTAAAATAACCACAAATTTGATGAAATGATGTGCCAACAATTCTCCTTTAGGGATACCTCGGCGATGGAAGTTGCCAAGTAAGGACTTGAAAACTTGCAGCGTCATTTGAAATAGGGAAAATTTGAGGAAAGTTTGGAGTACAATATGGCAAAGTAATAACTAATAGTCACCAAAGTTTCTCAAAATTTTCATCCTAAATAATATCCCAGAGTCCAAAATAGAGCCTTAACCATCTGAAAAGATTCTGGAAGACTAGAAAGGCAAATCAGAGCAGCCACTGGAATAGACTGTCAACAAGAGATATCTCATTTAAGCACTGACATTATGAGTGAAGCAAAAAGTAGCCAATTATGTATTTACCTGGGTAGGGTCACCGCGCACAGCTCCTGCTTAACATCAGTTAAAATGACATCATAAAACTTCTATGTAAACAAGAAAATATGTGAATGCAAAGGACAAACACTCAGGTTATGCTTGTTTAGGAGGAAGAGAAACTAGGATAAAATAGTTATCGTTTCTATGCACTTGCATATAGGAGAGGAAAATAATATTAATTTCATTCCTTCATCCCTATTCCCACCCGTTTCATAACACAATGAAATATCGAATGCATAATAGGAAATACTTTCCTGAACAAAACACTGCAAAAATAAACACAAATAACAGTTAAGCATATGAAAAAATGGAAGAAACAGTCGCCATTAAATAATCTAATATCAGCTTACCCCTAATACCAATTTAGCTGAAAAGACATCCAATTACAGTATTTAAATTTCTCAAAGAGCTACGTTAAAAAGATTCTTTTTAGGAGAATAAGTAATCTTATATCAAGAAAGCCTAAGTTGTAAAACACGAGGAAAAAGTGTATATTGTACAATAATTGTCAAACAGCGCATTCCCAACTTGATTAATTTTTCTGATGTCAAAGGCGAAAGCGACCTTCAATTTCGAGAGTTCCATGCAAGGCTGAAAGTAAATTAACTACTGTAAATAAAATTACACCCGACGCACCATAGAAGCTACTGGAGTACAAAACAGAGCACATACACTAAATCAAATGCAAATAAAAAAAATGGAAATTGACATTGAATTCCACATCAAAGTAATTAAAATTTTAAGGTCGTCTCCTGCAATCTGAGTACAGCCTTCGATAATGAGAAGTCGAGATCTCAGGTTGCTCAAGATGGTTGAGGAGGATGAGCAGAAGCAGCAAATTCCACCGACTGGATTGGTAGATCTTGTTCCAGGAAAATGTGTTAGGGCATGGATTGCAACTTGAATACGTTGAGATGGATCCGTAGCAAGATTTAATCCAGATTATGGAGGATATAAGGTCTAAGATAGATTTCCAGCAGAACCCCTTAGTCTGTCATGTCGTTGGTGCAATCCACCATATCAATTGAATTTTTTGCGCATGCCATGAGAGCCTTCAAATGTTGATAAAATTGGTAGTCTAAAAGTTGATATTTAGAACAATCCACATCCAGTTCATCCTTAGAACCATATCATGTACTGCGCTGCGCTAGGTAATTGTCCACTCTTTCCCAGCAGTTACAATTATTATTTCCTATAATAAGAGTCCAGGTTGGACTTTTTGGTCAAACCCAACTAATACTTCAGTAATTATTTTTATGAAAATGCCGCCAAAAAGTTCAAAAATTATACCCAATATCAGTCGATATTTAGCTGCTCCACAAGCTCATATTTTCCTGCTAGGTTCAGATTCACCAAAAATATTTGTCTAAACTAATATGTTTGATACTAATATGTACAATCCATTGATGAAATATTGACTAATACAACATATATTGGCATTGAGACACCCCAATACCATGACAATATAACAATATATTCCATATTTTCCAATATAACTGACAATTGGCAAATATATTGATCAATATTGCTCTGTCAACTTATAATTTTCAGAAATTTTTTCATCTGATATATCAAATAATAATACATAATGTCGGTTAAAATCGCGATTAATATCAATACCAATAGGCGACCAATACTAACACCGATATCGATATTTTCATTCATGATACTACCTATAGATGAAAATATCAATAATATTAAATATATCAACAGATATATATTGATATCGAGCCTCACAATATTGATATTTTCAGATATCTCGATAAAATTGTGATATATTGTCATATTGACAATATATCATAATATATTAACAAATATTTAAAATATCAGCTAATATATCGAATATTTGGCCGATATTTGTCTGTCATCTTACAGTTCTTACAAAAATTTTCTTTTGATATATTTGATACAATACGCACTGTCTAATATATTTGATACCAATACATGTCTGTCATCTTACAGTTCTTAAAAAAAATTTCTTTTGATATATTTGATACAATACGCATTGTCTAATATATTTGATACCAATACAATTGCGATTAATATAGACATTTTCATCCATGGTATGACCTGATATGGCCAAGATTGATGCAGCAGCTACCAAACACTAGTAATGCACGGCTATCTAATCATTCCTCTTTTATGATTTGCAAGGAGACTACATCGAGGA
>JAOVVI020004873.1:0-16626 GCA_028571085.2 Nepenthes alata
CCATGAGCGGTCTAAACCCTGGTCATCCAGGTAGCCCATGAGCGGTCTAAACTTTTGTCATCCAAGTGGCCATGAGCGGTCTAAACCCTGGTCATCCAGGTGGCCCATTAGCGGTCAAAAAACTTAGGAGCTTACGCAGCACACGCAACGACCTCCTCTACGAGGAGGTAGCGTGATCAGTCAACGACGATCAAAGGGAGAAGCGTTCTTCTCCAACATTGGTCGCCAAGGTCATTACCTGTATGGCGCCACCAGGATGGTTCACACAACCACCAGTTGCGTTTAAGGACTTCACTCCTTAGGCAGCCAACCAACCAGGTTGGCCACCTCACGCAACGACTTCCTCTACGATGAGTTAGCATGATCAATCAGCAGTGAGAAGTATTTTTCTCCAACGTTGGCTGTCCAAGTCATCACTAGGATAGCGTCACAACGCTGGTTCACACAACCATCTATTCCGCTTAAGGACTTCACTCCTTAGGCTGCCAACCAACTAGGTTGGCTATCTCACGCAACGACTTCCTCTGCGATGAGTTAGCATGATCAATCAACAGCGAAAAGCATTTCTTCTCCAACGCTGGCTATCCAAGTCATCACTTGGGCAACACTGCCAGGCTGGTTAACGCAATTGTCCGCCAAGCCTAAGGACTTAGCTCCATAGCCAACCCAATAAAGGTTTCCGGCCAACCAAGTTGGCCACCTCATGCAACAAAACATACATACACAAAAAGTAGTAAAGGCCAATGGACATATAATTGCACAAAATTCCCATTTTTTATTGCTTTGAAGTATGTTACAATTTACATGAATACAAAAACAAGAGGAAAAAAGGCTACGGCCGCCTCTGGCTATCATGGGGCTCCCTCGCTAGGTTGTCTTTGTGTTGTGCCGCTCTGTTGGACTGGTTGATGAATTCAACTGAAAAATCAGAATCAATCAACCGCGCCACGCGCCGACTAACATTGATCCCCTCTAACAGCCTCACGTGCATCATGTCCTCAACCTCGTGAGGACGGATGCGGAGGATCAGATCGTTCTCTAAGGCTGAAACTCGATCCACAAGCCGTCTCTTACTTGCTTTATTTCGATCATCCTCCTCTTTCAGACGAGCGACCTCAGCTCTCAAGTTGGTGATCTCCGTTTCCATCCCCGCCATGACGGCTTCAAGAGCTATCGTCTCCTCACGGTGCTCCCCTCCTGAAGCGGCCAGTCTGGCATCCAGCCAGGCAATCTCTACCTCCCTATCCGAGATCACCTGGTGGCATTGCACCACCTCCCTAGAGAAGGCAGAAATCAGCCTCCTCGATTGCACAGGAGAAAAAACAAAGTGTAAGTCATAAATACGAAAAGGAATGAAGTATGAGGAAGCCAGTACCGGAATCATACCTCACAAAGTTTACTCGCGGGCCTCTCAGGCCTGGCCTCGAGACCTGGCACAGGTGGCGGTGGACCAGGAGCGTCCTCTGGAGCCAAGCTCGCAGCTACCTCATCCAGAATGCGCTCCAGCAGCTCGTCAGTCACAACCACAGCAGCGGCATACTCCTATCTTGCAGCCCCTGGAGCAGCTGCTACAGTTTCCTATCTTGCAGCCTTTAGAGTAGCTATCGTAATATCCCCTCTTGCAGCCTCTGGAGCAGCTACTGAAGAGTCGAGCCCCACTATTGGCTCCATAGCCAAGGTCCGCGTGGCCACCATCGGCTCACAAGCTGGTTCCTCTAAAGACACCATCCATATAGCATCAGGAACCACTTGTGTCGTGGGCTGCGCCAGGATGACTCCTCCTGCTTCAACCAGCAAACCCTCGGGGGTCTTCTCTCAGCCCGCAGAGCTACCAGCCCCACTGTAAATCCCGAAAGTAACGTAATCAACGAGCGACGATGATGACGAAGGCGTATCCAGCACCTTTTCTTGCAATGGGCCGATAAACCCTTCGTCAGAGTGTCGCATACGGATGATTACGCCCTTGGAATCTTCAAGGTTCATCATCCTCACCGGTGGCCTTGGTTTCTGAACCGGAGATGGCAGTCACCAGTTTACTTTCTTGGCCTCCGCCAGAGAAACTAAGAAATCCCGTTTGAACTCGTCGGGATTCTCGTGGATCACCTTAGTAAGTCATTCGTAGGCTGCCGTCTCCACCGCAGTCAGAGCAGCCAGCGTCCCAAAATAGGCCTCCAAAACCTGGCCCAAGTCCCTCACAAGGGGCCAGGCCGCCCCCACACTCGCGAATAAGAATCGGTTCTTCCAGATTTTCAGCGAGTCATGTATAGCTTTGTTTATCTTTAGGCCAGGACGAGGGACGAGCGATATCCACTCTCCCCCTAGTTTATTTTGAACAAAACCCTAACCATGGACATCTTATGTTTTTTGCCACGCTTTCGAAGAAAAATGCACATAGTACAGAGATATCTCATGGCATTTGTGTGAAGCTAGGCGATGGGGACACATAGGGCGTCCAGAACAGACAGCAAGTCCTTCGACAACGGAAGGAGGAGACCGCTCCTCATATGGGCCTCGTAAATTGTGATATGCCCCTCCGGTGGAGCATAAGCCCTGTAGTTCTTGCCTTGAACCCTACATGTAATCTCTTTCAGAATGTTAAACTCGACACACAGAGATTTAATATCATTTTCTCTCAAAACGGAGGCAAAGTCTGTGACGGAGGCCTTGGTACACATAAAGTTAGGGTTTATGAATGCTTCTAAAGATTGGAAATGAAGAAAACGAAGGACTGAAGGCGTAAAGGGTTTCTAAGTGTGGAAAGCAAACTTAAGCGCCAAGCACGAAACCCCTCATTAAGGACACCGTTAGACCTGCCACGTGTCGTCTCCCTACTTGGCTCTGCAAAAGGTGGATATCTGACGCATTAATGGCCAGGATATCCGCCCAACCAAAGGGAGACACGTGTCGCTTTCTGGCCTGTAAACCTGCTGATGGCCACGTATCCATCAGGACTGTCAGAAAACTTTTCCAGAATTAACCAGGACGGTCAACAATTCTGGTTCTCCGAAATTGACCAAGACGGTCCATAATTTTGGTTATCCGGAATTGACCAAGACGGTCAATAATTCTGGTTCTCTAGAATTGACCAAAACGGTCAAAAATTTTGGTTCTCCGAAATTGACTAAGACGGTCAATAATTCTGGTTCTCCGGAATTGACCAAGACGGTCAACAATTCTAGTTCTTCAAAATTGACCAGGACGGTCAACAATTCTAGCCAACAGGGTTCTCCAAAACTGACCAAGGCGGTCAACAGTTTCAGTCAAACTCTCCTCTACACCTTTCATGGAGTTCTACGGGATCCTCAAGCACCGAAGGGTAATATGGGACTTCCCATCATGAACATACCGGAGGCAAGAATTCTGGCCACCAGTATGGGGGGTTAGTGATGGGTATACCAATAAATGAGCTGGCCACAAAAAGTCAACGAAAGCCCAAAAAGACGGTCAACACTTTAACGACCCAGTTGGAAAACAGGCCCAGGAGCTGAAAGGCCCAAGACGGTCAACGCTGGAGTTGACCGCCCAGGCGGCCAACGCGCACGGAGATGGTCAACTCAAATGTTGACCGTCTGCGCAATGCACTTGGGCCCAAAAGAGGTCCTTCTACAGTAACGGGCCTGGCCCATTCCAGCCAATGATCCATCAGGCGGCCAACAACGGCTCTCCAGGCATCCTCCACGATATCACTTGGCACCCAAAATGGATATTGATAAAATTGACGCCCTTCACGTAAGGAAGGCGCCAAATTTTTCTAATTTTCTGCCAACTAGGGATTCCAACGGTAAAGAACACCAAAGGAAGGTGAGCAGTTTGGAAAGTTGCTGGCCGCCACAGAAGAAAACTACCTTACTCCGTTTGGCAACTGGCATCTGCTCTAAAAGGCAAGCCAGCCAAGAATCACACAGGGGATCACTCCTTCCAAAGGAGGGAGATCGCCCTCTCAATCATAAATAAGCCCTTGAATTATCATTTAAGGCACGCTTTCGATTACTCACGCAGACGCTTTCAGCTATACAAGCTTTCTGTTATGCAAACACAGGCCTCAAACTCAAACACTCACGAAAGAGACGATCTTCTGCTCTCTCTTGAGACTCACAGAAAAACCTAAGGCAAACAACGTGCTTCCGACAGCCGTTCACTGCCTCCCCACCCTCCAGATTCAAGACAACAGCTTTTGGCCTCTCTTATATCTGGAGATCCAGGCACTCCTGTTTCTCTCTCTTTCTCTCAATTCTCAGTTCCTATCACCTTCTGATTAATGAAAGCTGTTTACTGACTTGAGCGTCGGAGTATTTTTGGTGGGATAACTTTCCGCAGACACACTGACCTCCTATTCTGTTTAGTGGTGTGCAGGATTCGTGCTTAGGGAACGGAACCGGATTAAACCATCCAGACGAATCCGAATTCGTTCGAAGTTCGGATCTAGGTACGCATCAATTTCATTTTAAATAATATTAATACTTATTTTATCATATTAAAACCTTTTAGATATATGATAATATTAATGCGTCCTTAGATTCAGGTTGTTATACGGATTAAAAAATCACTCGATCTTTCGTATCGGGTCAAATTGGAGCCGATCCGATCCCTATCTTTTTGAATTTGGGCCCTACACAATACAATTAAAAATAAGAGATCAGAGAATTTATAAATTTTTTTATATATATCCAACGACGCATAACTTAGATATCTTTCTAAGAGAATAGAAAGATACGATGATATAAAAAAATACGTATATATATGCATTGGGGATTGAGTATTTGAGTGCGTTCGGTTGAATAGTAGCATAGAGGTGTGGCCGGCAAATGTGCTTTTTAAAGGTGCACCTGGCAAAGGTGAGTTTTAAAGGTGCGCTCGGTTGAGGGGTGGTTTAGAGGTGTGCTTGATTGAGAGGTGGCTTAGAGGTGCGCTCAACTAAGGGACGGTTTAGAGGTATAGAAGGTAGATCTCTTAAACAGAGGGTAAGCCTCTTGGATGGTCTTCTGGGACGGAGGGCTGACCTCCTAAAGGGAGGGCAAGCCTGCATTCGTGGGAGAATGGTTGGTTGGAGGAAAAATGGGACCTCATGTGCCGGTGAAAATGAGAGTATCCGCCGGTCTTTTCTCTATGTGCGTAGATGTCCTTTTCTCCCTCTCTCCTCATTTGCTTGTGAGAATAAGCGAGTGTTTATAATGTTTAGGCCGCTGGGTGTCAAGACTTGCGGACGGTTGTCTATGCGAAATTGTTGAGTTGTGTGGATAATCATGAGTGGTTGTCAATGACAGATTTCTCTTTGGGAATGATTATGAGATCGTTGGTGCCTGTCATGGCTACCATAGCTAAGCGGAAGATATTCATCATTATTTGACGTGATCATGGGAGGTGTTTGATATGACAGTTACCACTTAGGGAAATATTATATAAATTATCAGCGATTATTTTTAAAATATCTGTCAGGCTTGTACTGTCACTGAAAAAGGATCGTGGGTCGTCTTGAAGGGTTCGTTTATAGCGGGCTGTTGGGTCGGCCCATGCCTCGACGGACGATCCTAGACTGTGCAATCTCGAACCTTGGGTTACGGTGGCCTTTTTTTAGGTTGTGACCTACAAACAGCCTTTTAACCGTGGGTCTCGATATTCAGGTCGGTCCATAGGTGACGGATCCATCAAATATATACTATTTAAACAATATAATTATATATTTAGCTTATTTTAAATAATATGAATATTTGTTTTATCCTATTAAAACATCTTTTGTAGATCAAATAAATTTTATCTATATAAATAAAATAAAATAATAAATATTTTTTTTAATCTTATTTACATAATATGCATTTTTTCTAGTAGTCAAGCACAGCGGTTTACCTTAACACCCTCCACCGTGGAAAAAACCCTAAAAGATTGAAATCCAAGTGCTTGAACAAGAAAGGGCTTTAAATTTCTCCTCAAATTTGGAGTCAAGAAAGACGATACGCTGAAATTTTGATAAGGAAAAGGAAAATTGAGGGCAGAAAATCCTCGCACTGCTTCCTTTTGCTCTAGATTTGACTGCTGCCATTATCGCTTTCTCCTTTTCTATCTTATCAGTCACTCTGACATTGGAATATGGTGAGCAAACGGCAAAAGCTGGCTCGGAAGAGGTTTAAGGAAGCAAATCCAGAATTACACCCAAAGCCAGAGCCAACACCTACAAAAGACCCCACTCAAAAGAAGAAAAAGGCCAAGTTTAAGCGCAAAAAATCCGAGATCAAAGGAGGCAAAACCATAGATAAATCCAGAAAATCCACATTCAGAAAACACCCTCTGAGAGTACCAGGGTCGAAGCCTGGTGAGGCCTGTTTCATCTGCAAAGCCAAAGACCATATTGCCAAGCAGTGCCCTCAAAAAGCTCAGTGGGAGAAGAACAAGGTCCCTTTTTTTTTAATTTGCCCTGTTGTCACCCACTTTCTATGCCAATCTTTCCCATCCCTTCTCCTTAAAATCTTTCTTATTCTTGGTCTTTGAGATAAAATTCATTTTATGCTAAATTTCATTATGATTGTTCTAGAGTCACATTTATGAGATGGAAAAACCTATACTACAATTGGTTTTTAATTGATTTTATGATAATTGTAATCCAACTATCATATTGCCCACCATTGGCCTCCAAAGGTTCAGTGGGAGAAAAACAAGGTGTTTCCTTCTTCTCTCCAAATCCCTCCATCTCCCCAGCTCCTTGACCAATCTTCCTTGACCATTCTTCTTTCTGGGTTTCATATATTGCTAGAAGAAATGCTAAAATTCACATTTATTCCTCCATGTTTACAGCAGTTACATTCTCGGATCGGCCTTCAGTGCTGGTGACAGTGGTTTAAGTGTCTGTTGAGCATTTAACTTGCAGGCGAAATAGTTGAGAGACAAGTCTGAGGAAAGACTGAGGGTTTTCACGTGGAATCTACACCAATGTCTGTGTTAGTAAAGTATTTGGCTGGTAGTTAAGAATGTTGTTGAGGCCAAGGTTTGCAGACAACACGAGAGCTGTGTAAGGAGGCATATTTGTGAAGCCTATGCCCGTATATGGGAGTGTAGCTCGAACTAGTTGTTTTGAGTAATGTAAAATCCCTAAATAGTGTAACACAGCATATCATAATTTAGCCCGAAATGGCATAGCATAGCCCAATGTAGCGTATTTCAGCATAGAAGGGTTAGTGTTGTTCGGAGTTACTCAAAGCAGTGTCGGGTGTCATGTGAGATGCTGAGCCAGAGTCGACTTCTTTGTTGAAAGTTCATGGGTGCTCATAGATTTTGCTTGAGACATGGAAATGATTCCTGGGACACGTTGCTTTGTGTGGTGTTTAAGAGGTGCATTTCACACCATGGCTCACTTCTCTCTCTTTACCGGTTTGAGATTGTTGTATTTGTATGTACAGAGAAAGCTAAATATCTTCTGAGATTTCTGTTGTGATTTGGTGATTGATTTCACAGGAATTAGTATCCTTCACCAGGATAGTTAATCTCCTCTGAACCGTCATGGATTTATGTGGTAATTTACACGGGTTGTTATCTCTTCTTTAGAAGTCATCTTGCCAATTAGTTCAAGTGTCTTGGAAGAGCCACCGGATGGCTCATTTCTGGTTGAGCCAAAGAGCTTTATACCCTGGCCGAGCTATGTATGTTGAAGAACATTTATTCAGGGCTGAATTCGCTTGCTGTGAGAACCGAGCAGGGGCTTGGACTTCTAATATTTGGGCTGGATGCTGAAAAAGTTTAGGCCTTAGAATCCGGGCTGCACATGCCCTTGCTGTTCACGGGGCGCTTCATAAGGATTCTAATTGGAACCAATCATTAGTTTGTAGATTGAGATGATTAAAAGCAAAATACCTTATTGAGTAGCATTGCCTTCAAAAAGCTTAGGTGGGAGAGGAACAAGGGTTCTTCCTTTCTCTGTACCAATCCTTTTATCCCCCTTCCCCTTAGACCATTTCTTTTTGCATATTGAGATGTTGCTGTAAAGAATTTTATTCTATGTTAGTTCTGTTGATTGCCCTACCCTAGTAGTATTTCCTGGGAAGCCTTGAAGTAGATGGCATATTTTCCACCCAACTGTTTTAATAACTTGGTTTTCAGTTCCACCATGACGTGAAAAAGGTAGTTGTGATGCAATTATGAAATAAAATCTTCCAACTTTAATTATGAATTTTAGTGGGCTTCCTATTATACCTCAATTTGCATTTTGGGCGCTTGCCTAGGCGCTCGGTGCCTCGGGTAAGGTGAGGAGAGGCACAGGTGTCTGAAATACGTTCAAGTGAGGCAAAATGGTGAGCGCCTGGAATAAGTTAACTAGACGCTCAGGCACCAACCTATTTTTTAAAACAAAATTTTTTATAGCTTTTATGAAATATCCACGGCCTTTTAAAAAAAATATAATTTTGTATTACATTTAAATGTATTTTCTCTTTCATCACCACAATCCGTACGACACAGTTCCCCTCTCTTGCTTCTGTTTCGTTCATATCGCACAAAATCACAATCTTTATCTTCTTTGTTGTTGCTGGTTGAGTTCACAAATAATATATTTTAAGCAAAAGCAAATACGTCAAGTTCTAGAAAGTAGTCCAAAGCCTTTGAAATCTAGAGTAATTAAAATAGAGGAGGAATAGGCTAATTTAGAAGAAATAAAGGAGGAGATTAATGGTTACAAATCTTGTGATGAATTTGATTAGTGCTTCTTTGATGATGATGATGGCGATGAAGATGACATGGTGGATCTTGATGATGATTGAAATTAGAGTATCTTAGGATTGTGTATACTCTAGAAGATAGTTATTATAGTCTAGTGCTTTTGTTAATTACTTTATGTGTAATGATGTGATATTTATATTTGTCTATATATAGTTGCTTTCAATTGTTTGAACATTGATTAGTATTTTTCTAGACTTCTTATAAACATATATTTATATTTCAATTAGTGTTTCACTTGTCTTGAGTAATATGCAGACTTAGTGCCTTAGTTCACTTGGCACCTTTGACAACATTTATATACTTGGAAAGGAATTATTCGTGCAGTTCCTTTATTGGTTTTCTTTTGTTTACCTTTGAAATGTGAACTCATAAGATATTTGGTTTCTTGTTGCCAAATTATATCGGTGTTGAATTACTGTCGGCCATGTGTAAGTTTATGTTCTTGAGTCCAAGCTTTTGGTGATGGTCTTTGTTGTGTGGTTTTTGCTGCAGATATGTTTACTGTGTCGACACCGTGGGCATACTCTCAAGAATTGCCCTAGTAAGCAAGTTGAAGCTTCGGATAAGAAATTGTGTTATAATTGTGGGAAAATTGGGCACTCATTATCTAATTGCGCCCATCCTCTGCAAGATGGTACCATATTTTGCTCATGTCATCTTGTTTCCTTTGGTTGGACTTCACTGCTTAATTATTAATTTTGTGCTAGGCTTTGTTGATCTTATGGGCATTTTGGTTGCCGGAAGGAAATACAATGAGAAATGAGATTATAAAAGTATTACTAGGAATAAGTATTATTTGGAATAAGGTGGGAATAAATAACATTTTGTGATCGCTCTAGGAATTAATATTGCCTCATGGGAATGAGGTTGGAATACCGCCTTGATGGCTAAATGAGGGGCGAGGATGGTAGGCAGATGACTGGCCTGCCGGATGTCCGGCAAGGGTGGGGTGTCACTGGTGTCTGTGGGTGGTGGGTTGCGGTGGCAACGACCGGAGAAAGTGGGACTTGTAATTAAGATTCTCACTCATCTAGTGATAAATAAACCTACCGTTGCATGAACTTAGTTATTCCCACTTATCTAAGAATAAATATTCCCTTGCAATATTTGTTCCTCATGGTAATTCTGCAACCAAATGAGATAAAATAAACTGGTGATATTTATTGCCACCTAATTTCTCCCTACCAAACATCCCTTTAGTTCTGGTTTTTGATAAAGGTTCAGTGGGAAGACCATTCATTTATGCTTCCTTTGTGTTATTTGAGTAGAGCCTTTTCCATGAGTGTTATAGAGTAATATGTAAGAATACTGTTATTACCAAAAAATGCATTCAACTTCCAACTTTCAACTTTAGTACTTGTTCATCTTCTTATGAGAAAATTCTTGAGAAATAATTGATGTCTGAAAGAAGCTGTTGTTAACTTTTTTAGGAATGTTGGATTGGTGACTATCACTACTACTAGTACTACTACCATATTGTACCTTATTCCAATGAAGTTTATTTATTTTTATCTTCTCCTTATAAGATTCAGGATCATCTATGGAAAAATGGAGAAGGACTCAACATTTCATTGGATTTGCTACAGATCTAAAAAGATAGCCTCATTTAATTCAAAAGTCGTAACATGCAAAATAACTATAAACAATCAGTATTCTATTTCGGATGCTAACATCTAGGTGATATTAAAGAGAGGTGGCAATATTATTTGAATAAATTTTCAATAAAATGATTGCCTGAACCTTGAATTGAGTGAACAATAAATTAGAGAAGGTTTGGATATACTACTGATCAAAAGATGTGATGAACATGCATATTGGGTGGAATAGTGAAGTAGTCAAAATTGACTATCAACAGAAATTCTTTAAAGCAATATTTCTCTGATTACCATGGATCCATGATTCATGAAAAAGGATAGATTGTTGATGATGTGACTCATAGAATTGAGATGTGTTTGTTATATGGAGAAATGCATTGGGAAAGTGTGTGGTTGAAAAACCCTTGAAAATTAAAAGGGAAATTTTACCAGATCTCTGATATGCTTTACGGTTTGGAATGTTGAACAATTAAGAAACAACATATACAACAAGTTTAGTGGAACTAAGAATGCTAAGGTGGATGATATAGCGCTAGTCCATAAAATAAGAAATTAAGATATCTATTGCAATTTAGGAGTAGCACTTACCTAAGGAAAGTGAAAGGAATGGTATCAAGTGGGTTGAAGCACTGATATTTAGGTCAAATGATACATTTGTGAGGAAATTTGATTTGATTGAGCTTTGAGGCAATGCAAAGGGATGTGGCAATTCCACATTAGAAAACATAAGAAGTAATCAAAAATATTTGACTGTGCTTTCGATTCGGAAGATGTTGCTCTAAGTCGAGTAGAATGCTAAACAATTATTCGTATAACCATAGATGAAAATAAAAGTATTGGTATATGTAATGTTCATAGGTATCGGTCATATTGGCCACAAAATTCTTTTGCAAAACCTGGTAGGGAAATATCGATGACATATCCCGATTTCGTTGAGTTATCGAGGGCTCCTGATATTTTACATGTTGTTAGATACTTTATTCCATGAACCTACCTCATATGGTAGGCTCAATGCTTTTGCCATCGCCGTTCTCATACATGGTTTGGTTCTCATACATAGTGTTGTTCAAGTATAAAACAAGTAATGTGGAACCATTTACTGTCAAGTGAGGGATAGATCACCAATGCACTCTATCTTTGTTTGATGAAGAATAATTTATCAGTAATTAAGACTTGTGAAAGTTTAACTTATATCTCAGAGAATACTAGTGAAAAGTCAGGATTTAGACCCACTTCGTTCAATACTTTCAGAGTATGAACAATTATAATCACAGTAAGATAAAGAAAAGCTTGTTGAAATGTAAATGTTAACGCTTTTATTGAAGAAGGGAAACGAAAAAACCAACTAATTCGAGAGAAAACCCACTGGTTTCTCAAGACAGTAAAAGACAAATCCATTAGAAAGTCAACTTACAGTACAGTAGGTCGATGCATTAGATCCTCTAGCTGTCTTCACCTGACACGTGACCGCTACTGAAGATTGAGAACTTTCATACTAGAGCCAACTTTGAGTGAACACCGATAAGTTGAAGATTTAATTCAAAATATAACACTTTGCCACATAATTTGCTAATACTAAAGAAAGGTTTAACAATTAGTTATTTTAATTTTACCCTTAAATCTTTGGCATCTTATCCTCTCCAAATCCATCCTTCCATTTGCGGACATGTTGTGTGCATTTTATTCAAGCTGGTAGATATCTTTTTAGTTTGTATGGCTCTGTTTCTAAAATTGTTTTTTTAAAACAGGTGGAACAAAATATGCTGACTGCTTTATCTGCAAAGAACATGGACACTTGAGTAAGAACTGCCCCCGGAATAAGCATGGGATATATCCAAAGGTACATTCATTAATAAACTGATGTGTTGTGCACTTAATGAAATGCTCTCCTTCTTATGAATCAAACAAAATCAAGCCTTTTCCTTTTAAGTGGGATCACCTGGGCACGATGATACAATTATCAGGTGCACGCTTGGCTGCTGAGCTACTAGGCCGGTGTGCTAGCGGAAGCTAGAAATTGCCTTTTTGTGGATAAAAGCACAGATTACTTGATTTATTTCCATATCGTTTAGGATATATATTATGACTTGGATGTCAATTTCAAATGCATATCACTGTATAGATTCTTTTCCTCCATTAAGCTATAATTTATAGATCATATCCTCTACTAAGTTCAAATAGACAGTCCAATGGTTTCTTTCAGAGTCTTTTTCGGTTTTCCAAAACGCTGCAATTATCAGGGGTTACTCTGCTGATGAGTTACTAGCCCATTGTGCGAGTGCAAGCTAGAAATTACCTTGTCATGGATAAAACCATAGATTACATGATCCATTTCCATATCACTCAAGATATGTAAATAATAACTCAGTCATCCATTTCAAATGCATATCAATATATAGATTCTTCTCCTCCATTCAGCTATATTATAGGTCACATCCTTTACTATGTCCAAATAGACAGTCAAATGGTTTCTTTTAGACTCTCTTTTGGTTTTTTCGAACCAATTTTTTAATAAATCTTGTCCACACATCTCCTAACAGGCGCATTAGACAATCTTCACTATACATCACCAAATCACCTCAAAAGCGTCTTCTGTATATTTCTTTTCTATGGATATTATCCCGACTTTCTCATGTATAAAATCATCATGAGTCATTTTTTTCTCGAATTATCATACATCTGTCTCAACATTTTAATTTCTATTACTGACTTTGAGCTACATTTGACTGTCTATTTTCTCTAACTTTCTCCATAATATTTCTCATCAGACAATATTGTATCCTTTGTCTGATTGATAAAACACCATATGAATTTCATGTTATCCTCCATAAATTGCTCAATCGGGCACTTAACAAATTATTACCTTTCATTGTAGGCTTCCTTTGCATGAATCCAAACTTATTCTTTGATATATTTTTCTTGCATTTCCTCATTTTAATCACCATTTCCCATAAGTTCATTGTATAGTTCATCAACTTAATAGATTTATAGTTTACCCAACTTTATATGCCCCATTTGTACCTGTAAATGGGTATTGATCTATTGAGATCTGAAATCTGCACAAATCGGCATAGTGGAAATGAACTTGAATCCCTCCGTCAATTGTAAGCCACCAATTACCGCGAGAACACAAGGAATTAAAATATACATCCAAGCATAAAAGTTGCAAAGTAATATTTAATGTGGAAAAATTCTTCTCAACCAAGAGAAAAACCACGGGATAACCTCCAAACAAATCTACTATAAAGTATTAGGTTACAAAATAACCTCATCCGAGAAGCTTTCACAAAACTCGCGTAAATAATGGTTGAATACAACCTTCTAATACATCTAACAACCAAATGAGAGAAAATACAATAAGAAAATAAGCAACTAATCGATAATACGTCCTAAAATGAAGCCTAGAGCAACATATTGGAGCTTAATGAATAATAGAATTCAAATTGAACCTAAACCAGATGTTAAAAATTTTCATTCTTTCATTTTCTCTTCTCTCTCTTTCTTATGACACCTTTTGTGTTTTTTTCTTTCAGAAACTTGCCCTAAAATCGTATTAGCACACATTAGTTGTGAAGAATTCTGAAGAATCATTAGCAACAGCGCACGAGAGCCCTTCTGCCACACCTCAAGCCCCCAATATTGCCTCAAATGGACATGGATGTACTTCAGGCACCCATCAAGCGATGCCTCCTATGCCACTCTTATTTTTCACTCATGTGAGTCCTTGCAATAAAACCAAGCGAACCATTAGATGACTCGTTCATTGAGTGTGCGACTCACAAGATAGTAACTCAAAATCCAACACGATCATCGATAAAAATATTGGTGCAAGTATCAGTCTCGGTTCTATTGTTATTAGTTATATCGGACGATTCGTATCGATATTGAATGTAGTAGTCACAATTTTTTTTGCGAATTGGAATCAAATAGGGAAATATTGTCCTATATATAGGAAAATATTAGTTATTATTGCTGATATAATAATGTATTACGATTTTGTTGCGATATTATGAAATACCGGTATTGGAGTCCCCATGCCGAAATATATTGGCAGATATTTTATTCCATGTTATCAATGTCCCCTTCCTCCACTCAATTGCCGTCCACTTGCAGATTTGGATTTTGTTAAATAATCTGAGTCAACTACATAATTCCTTACACCCTCACAAATTTCCAATACAAAAAATTGGTGATCTGATCTTATTCCAGTATATAATAACTTTGTATTAAGTTTCTATACAGGGTGGCTGCTGTAAAATATGCGGTGGGCTAACTCATTTGGCCAAAGACTGCCCAAATAAAGGCCATCAAGTTTCCTCGGCAGTGGTGACCGCCATGGATGCCTCTAAAAGAGAAGGTAAGATGACTCATATTCATATACATCTATGAACTGCCTTAAATCTTTATGCAAGGAAGATGTGCCTCTCTGTTGTTGTCTTGTGGTTTTATCATATTTCTCCTTGTGGCACCAATAAAAAAGGGCAATACTTTTTATTTATTTTTTTGGAAAAAAAATTAAATTTACGTTCAATTAATGCAATAAAGCTGGAACTATAGTTTTGTGAATTCTATGCTATATTTAATTTTCTAAGGCTAAGGTGGAAAAATAATTAGCTGCCCTGTTTGTAAGTATTGTTTCTGTTTTATTAAATTAGATGAATGTAAGTTCAATTTAAAACTCAGGTAAATAAAGTTCGATACAGGGTTGTACAATGGGGTGGAAGAAATATATTTCCTCTTAGAAGAAGGAAAACAAAATAGACCTTTTGGTTTTGAGAAAGGGGACACGTCCGAATAACGGTTGAACCAGTATTAGATAATTTGTTTAACCCGTGATCACCGGGTCATATGGTGAAAAATTCTATTATTGTGGTGAGGTTTCCTTCAATCTGAAAGGACAGACGATTGCACAAAATTTCTACTGTGCATGTGGCTCAGGGATGGGCCGGGATCACTTTTGGCCTTGCATTATGCAAGAAGTTGTTTCGATGGCTAAATCCCATGACTATCTAGTTATAAAACAGTTATATCAAGGCCCCAATGCTTCTTTTCAATCTTAAAGCTGTCCAGTGCACGGCGGTTTCGGTATGTTTTGGGTCTACTGTACACGAACTTATATTATATCACAGATGATGCTGCTTTCCCGACTTAATTTCTTGATTTTTACGCCGCTGAATTTCTTAATTTTTAGGTCACATGGTGACAATTTCATATAACTTGACTTAAAAGGCTATATTTGAAAGAATGATCGCTTTGGCTTGAACTGGTTAAGAGGCCTAAGTTGTTTTCTATTTTCAGCAGCAGCCGAGAGGGAGAAGCCTAGAGGGCAGCTCACGAGGTTTGTCAGCGGGGACGATCTCGAGGATGACTTCACGATCAAGGTGAATGACACTGGCCCTATAAAGCCGAGGAAGAGGAAGACCGATTCGACTGCTCAGCCTGTCGATGGTTATCATCCGAAGGTGAAGAACCCGGGGCCTAAGGTGGTTATTTTCAGTTGATCCTTACCTTGGGATTTGATTGGCATTTTTCCCCCAAGCTTGAAGATCAGCCGTCTTCTCGAGGTAACCGAAGAACTGGAAAGCATTTGGTTTTCTTGATGTTGAATCTTTACTAAGTAAATTTCATCCCTTCCACCTCCCTTCGATGTGTTTAAGGATAATATAAATCAGATGAGAAATTTCATATTTTCCGGGTAATGAGGTGGCATGGGGCCTACCCTTTTCCTCCGAGTGCTGTTTTGGTCATTCTAAAGGAAGATTTTCATATTTATCGAACAGTTAAATGACTATTCAATGTCAATCATTAATTGATCAAATTTCTAATTTCGACCGTTTAGTGGATATGAAAGCCTTTCCACTTAGAAGACCTTATGATTCTCATTCCACCGGAGCTCACCCAGAGGTTGAACAAAACCTTAGGTCGGAAGATTCTTTGAGACTAAGCTGGGATGGTCCCCGCATCTCTCGACGAGGCGTCTTTTCAGAATGCGGGCCAATGCAGTCCTTGGATTTACAGGTGACAACATCTCAAGCTTGGCAAGATGACATATTGAAAACTCGACAATGTTGTCATTAGTAGAATTTTCACCATTGTTTCTCGATAATTTCACATTGTTTGAGTAAAGCGGTCGTGTAGGGCTTATAATTTGAGGCTCAACGCGTTCTCGTAGGTTGGATAATTCTACGAGTTGATATAAGATGTTAGTTCGTTAATTGATTTATGTGATTGTTAGACATTATTTGTATGCAACTAAAATAGAAAAAATGCCTAATCTATCATGTTTTAAAGTGAAAATCTCTAGAATACACTTATCGAAAGGTTGGTAGGG
>JAOVVI020004874.1:0-17124 GCA_028571085.2 Nepenthes alata
TCTCCATGTTTTCCTCTCCAATTTGTGCCGCGATGTGAAGAGATGAAGCAAGAGCCACGAGATGCGATCAACCCTATCATCGCCATCATCAGAGGGAAGATCAAGAAATGAGAACGGTCCACTCCAGAGCTCCGTTTTTCAACAGTCCGGTCAAGGGGCCAGTAGTAACTATGGCGTCCCAAAAATTTACTCCGGCTAATGCCACTTCGGCTCCCAAAACTTGATTTTGCATTGAGGAAGACGAACTTGATTTCTAAAAGCCGAACTCGATTCTTCAAGGGGCGAACTAAATTTCTACGCACAGGCCGAACTTGATTTGTTTTACAGACAAGGATCAGATCGATTTTAATATGCACAAAGCCGGACGGACTTCTTTTCAAAAGGGCTGAGTTTGATACAGGTAGATTTCGATTAAATCTACAGAGATCAATTTCGATTTTGACAAACTGATTTTAATTTCTAACGCCAGGGCTGAGTTTGATACAGGCAGATTTTGATTAAATATACAGTTCTAACGCCAGGGCTAAGTTTGATACATGCAGATTTCGATTAAATCTAGAGAGATGGACTTCAATTTTGACAAACCAATTTCAATTTCTAACGCCAGGGCCCATTCAGACTTTGATGCACGGGACCGATGCACAAGCCGATTTCAATCTTTTATGAAAAGGCCGATTTCGATTTGGACGCATAGCCCACTCAGGCTTCCAAATTCTGCTCTAGCCACATCTCACTCCGGCTCTCAAAAATTAACTCTGGAATTTTCTCTCACAAAAAGCCGATTTGAGTGCCATGGTATTTTCTACTCACAACTTCATAGCCGACCAGTCCACTCTGGCATCTCTTCTCACAACTTCCTGGTCGGCATTTCCTCTCCAACTGCAAGTCGGTCATGTTTCTCACAAACAACCGATTTGAATATTCAAACCACGCACAAAATCCAAACCGGAAGCAACGCGGATAATCTCTGGTAATAAATTCGAAACGAGTACTCTCACAAACAACTGGTTTCAATTATTCAAACATAGCCCCTCAAATTCCAAACCGGCTAGCGCTCTACATTCTCTAGCAGTAAAATCGAAACCGGTAAAATTGGAGGTGATCAAAGTCCACTCCATCCAAAAGCAGCACGGTAGCTCAAAGCACTCCAAAAATCTCTCGCAAATTACCGGTCGATTTTTACAAATTTCCAAATCGGCATTTGAAGGTGTAAAAATCGATTTCAATTCAAATCGGCTGAGGAAAATCAAAATCGGCACTTGAAGGTGTAAAAATAGATTTCAGTCCAAATCGACATTTGAAGGTGAAAAAATCGATTTCAATTCAAATCGGCTGAGAAAAATCCAAATCGGCCTTTGAGATGCAAAAATTCGATTTCATTTCTAAATCGACCTTTGAGGTGCAGAAATCTGATTTCATTTCTAAATCGGTATTTCCTCTCATTCCGGAAGTAACACGGTAATTCAATCCGGTTTTAAATCCAAACCAGCATTTTTCACGTCACAACTAAATTCGGCTCCGGTCACAACTCACTCCGGATTCCAAATTCTGCTCCGGTCACTACCACTCTCGATTCCCAAAATCCACTCTGCCGCGTTCTAATATGGAGCCCAAGATCTGTCTGTCACCGTCTCACTACAGCGCTCAGAATTACAGCACTCCGAAATTTTACACTCCGAAATTTTGCATTCCGTCAAAATTTCACTCCGGAATTTTGCACTCCACCCGGCACATGAAAGGCATTCCAATAGCCTTCTCACACAGTTGGCTCATTTTTCACTCCGGCATAAGTATTTTGCTCGTGTAAAAAACTGACACCAGAACCAGCGCCACAAGCAGCTCCCACCAACAGCAATTTTGCCGATTTGCTAATCAGGCTCCGAAAATCTGCTCCAATCACAGCTCACTCCGGATCTCAAAATCAACTCCAAATTTTTCCTGTGTAGAAGCAAAGCATTTGACCCATGAAAGTCATTCCACTGATTTTCACTTCGCTCCAATAATCACTCCGGCTCTCAGGAGTGCTCATCCACTCCGGAAGGCCGCTAATGTCGGACTTCAACCAACTCCGGACTTCATCCAGCTCCAAATTTCTATCGACTTCAGATTTCAACGCAGATATTCCCTATTAGCACAAAGAGCTTCGGAAATCTCTCATAAATTAATCACTCCGTCTCCCAGGAGTGCTCATCCACTCCTGAAGGCCGCCATTGCCGGACTTCAGCCAACGCCGGACTTTAATCAACTATGAATTTCAATCAAATTTGGCTGATTTTCACTCCGGATCTCAAGAGTGAGACTGTCAAACACCGAATTTTAATCAACTTCGGACTTCAATCAACTTCGGATTTCAATCAACTCTGGCATATTTCCACTCCGGCTACCAAGAATGAGACTGTCAACTCCAGACTTAGGCTAACTCCGGACTTCAATCGAGTTTGGATTTTAGCGGCCCAAAGGAAGCCAAATTTCTAAACCTCGGTTACATCATCGAGGGGCCCAAAAGAGGTCAGATTTTAAACCTCACTTATATCACCGAGCGGCCCAAAGGAGGTCGAATTTAAAACCTCGGTTACATCACCGAGCGGCCCAAAAGAGGTCGGATTCTAAACTTTGATTACATCACCGAGCGGCCCAAAGGAGGTCGAATTCTAAACCTCGGTTACATCACCGAGCGGCCCAAAGGAGGTCAAAGTTTGAAAATCAGATTTTCCAAATATGGCAAGTCGACAAAGTCAAACAAACGGCGTCCCATCAGAAACATGTCGGGAGTTGAAATTTCAAACCACCCGACATAGGGGGCTAATGATGGGTACAGTATACCCAGCATAGAAAACCGTTCAAACCATTTCTTCCAATCCACCAGCGGTTATCTTTGGTGGTTGGCTATGGATAAGAATGACCGGCGGTTATCTTTGACGGTTGGCTATGGATAAGAATAACCGGCGGTTATCTTTGGTGGTTGGTTGTGGATAAGAATGATCATCCTCCAACTATATAAAGACCCTCCAAGAGATCTCCCAAAAAAAGAGAGGGGGACATCCCTTCTCAGGCACACTTCTAAGTCGTCTATCAATAGGACACATCCACGATCAATCTACCACGTATGCATCCTCAATTTATCTTTCTATATTCTTGGAAAAACATCTGACTTGAGCATCGGAGGGTTTACGGTAGTAGCAATTCCCGCCGACCTTTGACATCTCGTTTTTAGTTGTGTTGCGCAGGGTTCAGGTTTGAAGCTATGGAGAGCGGATTCGCGTCAGATTGACCAGCAAGAAGATCCGATTTGCTGCCCCTGATCCGTAAGATAACTCGTAGTCCTGAAACGCAACAATTTTAAAACCCCAGTATCAATATGGTGGCATGCTTTCTAACCATTTGATGATGAAAGCATTGAATGGTTACCCGGATATAAGAACTTCATTTGGATGTCAAATTAGAGTAACAAATTAGGTACGTAACTTTTCTATGTCACTTTTAAATTTCAAGTATCAATGGTCCGATTTCAATAATGATAATCTTCATTCACGTACATGTTATTGTATTAATGTCTTTTTTATAATCTTTAGTTGTTGCTTTGGACATAAACAAGTTTCAATTGGAACCTACCTTGAACAACAAGCAGTTTTATATACAAGTCCTGGTAAATAGTAATTTAGTTAATTGTTTTGCCGATTCATCAATAACCATTTGAAAATTGCCAATTTTAGTATTGGTGACTATACAACCACATGGTGAATACCCTGTGACTTTTTGCTCTCGAGCTTCAAAAGATTGATGTTCAGGTTCTACATCAAATCACTTCTTCTTCCAAGAGCAAGTGAAATTGGAATACAAAATGGAGGAATAATCTAATGTATGAGAGATTCAATAATTATATCCACTAAAATTTAAGGCTAAAAATAGCAAATGTAATAAGGAAAACACAAGCTGAGTTGAAAGATCAGTTTAATTCAATCAACTTCTAAGTATATTTTTGAGGAAGATGCCTTAAGTTCATGGTTGGACGGGCTGAAGAGATCACTTTTTTACAGCGAAGATAATTCAGACTAGCCCATGGTGGATTTTGAAGGAGATAAAGGAGGTGATGGTAGTATCAATATAACTGATGCAGAGCCCTTGCCCTACCCCTTGTTTTCGTGGCTGGAATTCACTACCATGCATTTTTGTCATGCACAGTATCAGCCGCTGCCCTTAGCCCTTGCAACCTAAAGTGGACAGCCACTGCACTCCTAAAACGGCGTCGCAACCTCCAAAGGATAAAATTAAAAATTAGCCTTGAATTGATTATTCTGCACTTCTAAAGTTACCTCGTGGTAGGATGCCTCCCCCTGCACGATCTCTTTGTTTGCTATCCATACCCAAATCGGGTTGGAGAGGCTTGCTTCCATTTAGCCCTCTCAACTAGGCTAGCATTGATGAAGTACTTCCCAAGTCAATCAAAATTACACCCGAGACCGCGTTAATCCTTCCCAACACTCGCATAGTTTGGACATGGGGGGTGTCAATCATAGCATATAAGGAAATCTCAGCGAGCTGGTCTTCCACACTAAGATCTTCTTGAGGGATTGAATCTTTGGATTCTTGCTCGGAATTTGATTCCTCTAGCTCCACTACCCCTGCCACAAAGATTCGTGAGTTGGAGCATTTGTGCCTCAGATCCCGCTTTTCATTACACATGTAGCACAGTTCCTTGTCTCTCCTTTCTTTCATTTGGACAGGCATGACTGGATAAATCTTCGTGTCTAGTCTAGTAGTGGCTCGACCTAAGCCTGTTGCCCAAAAGGGGAGTGATGATGCAATATTCCTCTCAGAGAGGTGTCCTAACCCCTATTAGCCTTTTCCTGCTTGTTATAAACTCCTCTTATATGAGTGCCACGCTGAATGCTTAATGTAAACTTGTTGAGTTAAGAAGTTTCACAGGATAGCGGATTTTATCCTTCAATCCTCCTAAAAAACAACCCAACTTAGCTGTAGCTGGAACATCTGCTAACCGGTTAGCAAATAGCTTAAATTGTGCCTTGTATACTGCCGCACTGCCGATCTGTCTAAGCTTCTGCAACTACCTCATGGGATCGTTGTATGCGAAGCCATCGAACCTACGAGCAGCACCTAGGACAAAGTTTCCCAATCAATGAATTCCCTTGCTTCCTCTGCTCCTAGGAATCAAATCAATGCCTCCCCTTCCATGTAAAATGAGGATAGTGGTAACTTTTAGTTTTCAAGAGTCTAGTGGAGCTTAAAATATTGATTCACCTTATAAATCCACCCGTGGGGGTTTCTCCCTCAAATCATTGAAATTCGATTTTAACATTCCGATAGACATAAACTCCCAGCGGTTCCTCTCGCTCTCCTCGGTGGGGAGAGTTTTGAGCTGGGGGTAGAGCAGTAGGAAGGGTTATTGGCAGGTTTTGGTAAAGATTGAGCAAATGCAGCATTTGTTCTGTCAGCTAAGTGATGCTTTGCCTAAGCTTCTCTATGTGCTGGTTATTGCTATGCTCGCAGTAGTTGGACCGTTGATTTCTAGCTGCTACTGCCTCAATTAATTGGTTCGTGCGGGCACTATCTGCCATTCTTTGCCTCTTAATACCAAATTATAAGGTTCAACAGCCATGACCAATGAAAAGAACGAGAATGGAAAGAGGAAAGAAACTTAGAAAACCGGAAAGAAAAACAGAGTTTCCAATTTGAGATGGAAAGGATCTCAAAAGGAAAATTCTGCTTCACAGATAACATTCCTTTATACTACTTCCTCCTATCTACATTTTCTACTTTATACTACTTGATAAGAATATATTCATAATGATGCCAATTATTCTGTCAGCGGGCAATTACAAGTAGAATGAGAAATAGATAAAATACGAGAATCAAATTCGGTAGCTCTCAACCATATGCCTCACATGTGCCCTAGCTAATTGATCCCTTGTGCACCTCCCATGAACCTAAATTGTCTCCAACTCTGCCGTCCACGATCCACCACACAACCATCAAACGATGAGTAACATGCCACATGTGTGGCTGCAAAGTCTTCTCTTGTTTCAGCTGCCTTCTTTCATGCACTTCTACTACCTCATTCTCGCAACTTCTAGCCACCCGTGTAGCTATGATACTTTCTTTTGAATTTTCTAGCCACCTATGTCGCTGTGATGATTTCTACCTAGGCCCACATGCCTTCCTTCATGTGCTTTGGCTGCCTCATTTTAGAAACTTCATAGCTGTTCCTGCCAGTGTTTCATCCGACGGTGGAGGAAATGCCACTTTGGCAGCTATGATGAAACTACTCTGAGCCACCCTTCACAACAACTATCACCTTTCTTCTGCTCCGAACCATTTGCTCTTAGAGGCTTCTCCATGCTACGACTTCTTTGTTCTCCTACCTTAGGTTTCCTCTTCTCGGTAACTTTGTTATTTTATTTTATTTTCAATGGTCGCTAACCGAGTTCTTCATATTGATATAATCAAAGATTCAATCTTTACCATTATATTATTATCAATCTAGCAAATTAAAAGGGAATCCTAACAAGGAAAACCCCAAAATTTTCAATTTCTATTACTCTTGGGGTATTTGGCTCAAAGAAAATATGAAGAAAAGGGAAATAGTAAGAAAACAATTAAAAGGAAAAAAAATTCTATCTTTTGTTTACATGTTATGGAAATTTATATTGAAAATAAAATAAAATTTCAGGAAAAGCATTTTTGTTGATTGATTATCAAAGAAAAAACAAAAAGAAAAAAAATTGCATGCCTTTGATGTGAGAATTCAACTTTTTTTCCCCTTTTCCTTTCAATTTTCGATTGATTTTAAATGGAAAATGATTTTCAATAAAATACAAATACTTACACACATATTTTCCATATTTTTCCCAAAATTTTTCATCCAATTCAAACACCAAAAAAATTTTCCCAGATTTTTTCCTTTATTCCAAATCCAAAGATACCTTACTGATTCAGTTTCCCAACAACCTCTTGGATGACAACCTCCAAGTCTATATATTGCAAGATAAAGATACCTTTTTTAAATGGTTTCAATCCATATATATTCTATGTTAAAAAAATATGCATTTAAAATGTTTATAGATATATAAAGAATGCCTATATTTCATTCTCAACTACATCTACTTCATAACAATTGTGATGTGTGGAATATAGGTAACATGCATATACGGTTCAATGATAAAAGTCAAGACCTTGAAAGTTTGTTGTTTTTAGCATCTCTCTGTCTTAAACACCTAGAGAATATGCATACATTATGAAACACCGTATCTTGCTTTCTCTTTATAATTTAATGAATAAATTTTCCGGTGGTTGACGATTTGTTATTGTTGTAGGACATATAGGGTTAGTAACAACAAGTGCAATGTTATGGGAAAGAACTAGGACAGAACAAAAAAAATTCAAACCAAGCCAAAACGCTCAAACCAAGCTAAACCAAACAATCAATAACAGTTTGACATAGTGCAGTTTGGCTGCAATTCAATTTCTTTATCCAAACCGCAAATGTGGTTTAGTTGTGATTTAAGAACTTAAACTGACTAAACCAAACCAAACCACACTCATATACAAATATATGAATATAATAAATAAATTTGTTATTGTAACTAAAGATTTCTTAATCATACTTATTTCTTTAGTACTTTTGAATTAGCTTTCAATACAAATTGTTAAAAACTTAATCTATTCAGCAGTTCATTGTCACATAAATTGTTAGATGTTCTAATTTATTTTCAATATTGGCTACGTTTCAAATAATTTTCCATAATATTAACAAAACTTTGAATGATGTTGAAAAGTTTTAAGAAACTACATTAGATAATATTTTTTAATACATATTTATTATTTTAATATTATTTTCTGATTAAATAGTATCTCATATATTTCACATTGGAGAACCATGGACCAAGATTAAATTTAACATTAGTCTTTCTTAATCTGTAATTAATTTTTCACTTAGAACATTATGTTACGTTATTTTGAAATATTGTTATTATTATATTTGAAATATTATCGTTTGCTTATTATATTAAACAAATATTTTTTAGAGACCTTAGTATCACAAACCATTCAAACTAAACCAACCATCATATTGGTGGTTTGAGCAGTTTGTCTCAACTGACATTTAGATTTTGATTTGATAAAAATTTAAACAGCAATATGTGATTTGGTTACCAACTACCCTCATATCCACAACAAACCAAACCACGTTCACCCATAGAAAGAGCATAATAGAGCACTAGCATTCTATGAACAACACAGAATGAGAAATGCTTGCCTGTATAGAACTAGAGCCTCTCCATTGTCAGAACGACATCTATATTTGAATTCTGTAATGTTCATCGGTCCCACCTGTGATGCCAAATAAAATTTGATGACCCCATCAACAATACAACTCACAGCTGAGAATGATCAAGAATTCTCACTAATTCTTAGATTCATAGACCCAATTCATTGAATAATGAGTAACCCACCATTTCACAAAATCGTTTGAAGCTCCCAGGCTCTTCCGGCATGAAAGTTGCAAGCACTGCTTCTCGTTGCCGACCAACCTCAGCAAGTTCAGTGACCAATCTCAGCCTATCAAAGTTCATGTTTGCCCCACTAGTTATGACCACGATGTTTTCATCCTTCAATCCATAGTACTTGCAATAAGCTTCGGCACCAGCAAGGGCAAGAGCACCTGCTGGCTCAAGTATGCTCCTTTTCTCCTCGAACATATCCTGCAATAATGGATAAACATATTAGTATCAGTTGTGGTATCAATATCAGTCATGGTCATATCAATATCAGACATATTTGATAGTAAATATCGATATGGATATATTAGAAGAAAAACATTTACAGAAATCATAAGTTAACAAGATCGTATCAGCCGATATATTGTGATATATCATTGGTACGGCGACATATTGTAGTATCAGGCAACCTGAATACCGATACATAAATGATGGTATTTGCATATATGGTGACATCTGTTGTTTCCATATGCCACACTGCCCGATTGAAGAATCTCAGAAAGGGGAAGGCACCTGTAAACAGTTCTTTAAGTAGTAAAGAATGGAGGGAAGAAGAAAAGTTTGAACTAATATGTGCATATAAAAATAAGAACACTTCTTTTTTCAGGATAGTTACATTAGGGAGGAGGAGTCCTTGAGAATGCACAGTACATAGAAGTTGCAAAAACACTTTCATGGATTTTTCAATAGTAAACAAGAAAAATCAGATCTACATTACCATAATCCCAATTTCAACATATAGTTGATGCTGACCTTCATCATAATATCACAAAACATGATTTAACAATGAAAGATAGATAAGAAGGAACTAAGACTGGATGTGACTATCACAATTTTATTTTATTTTTTTACTTAAGCTAATATGCTAAGATCAATTATAGCAGTTATAGTGTCTGTGACATCTTAAATCCAAATTATAATCGTGAAAGAGGAAATCAAAGTAGGATTATCAGCCTTACAAACTGAATTACTGATTCAAATATCGACAAGTCTAATAAAATCATGGTATTAACGGACTTTGAAAAAGAAGCATTATGCAAGATAACCGACATGAGTCCTTAAAATTCACCTTTATTGAGGCACATATTGCATCACGGCTGACAAGAACTACCCCATCTATCAATTCTTTGCATAATCGAAAAGTCTCTTCCCCAACGACTTTGACAGCAACGCCATCTGCAAATCCCCCCACCTGGTCAAGCATGATTCTCTCGCCATGATGTAATGACAGTGCCATCGCGTTCGCATCTGACGGCTCCACCCCTATAATTTTTACCTATGAAATGACATCAAAGTTAGTGCTAAGAAAAAAGTAATAGTGTACAAACAAGAGTATGAGAACTAATGTCTGGGATTCCATATTGCATGAGATAACAAGCCTTCACTAGGAAGGTCCGGAAAAAATAAAACCGTGCAAATGTAGGCTCATTCTTAGGCCCCAAAGTGAAAACATGTTATCATGTGAAATCGAGTCGCTACATTTATCTATCCATCCAACTACTTATCTATGTTGGAATAATGAGTACATCAGTGCTTCATCTTGTTTTACTTTTCTCCTACAACTTATTTTGTATTCATTTCTTGAGTAAAAAAAATTATTGGAGTGCAACATTGACATGCAGATGAAATGTCAATGTCAGTTACACCACAATCAAATAATCATGCTTGAGTTTGTAGATAGTGTTGCTGTTATGTGTAGTTCCTGTTCCATTCCTATCAACTTTGATTGCAATGCCATCCGCAAAACCTCTGACCAAGTCAAGCATGATTCTCTAAATATGGTGTAATGATAGTCCAATTGTGTTTGAATCCAAAAGATCCAGTTGTTAACTTGAAATGACATCAAAATGCTGCACTAATCTACTATTTCTACCTATCTGTTTTGTCCATCTATCCATTTCGCCTATGTGGGTGGGATTTTTAGATTAGTGCTGCATCCCTTAACCCTAACTCATTGATGCACATACCAGTCGATGTTTATTAATATCTAGGCCCTCGATACCACAACAATATTGGGATATGTTTCTGTATTAACGATATATCACAATATATCGGCCAATATGACCTTGTCACCTTACAAATTTTAGAAAATTTTTCCTTTCTATATCCAATACCAATACATATTGGTCGATATATCTGATACTAACCTGGTCACAATTGATACCAATATTTTTACCCATGCCCTTACTTTGATGACATTTAATAGGTTAGAAATTACAAGAGCAAAGCCTTCAAATGCGAATCCAATGGTAGTATGAAACTACTGGTACAAATGGTCAAAAGAATCATGTTTTATCAAGTGGATAATTATACAAAGGGCATTGCGGTTAAATAGTTGGAGAGACTCTCCAATGGTGCAATAATTTTATAGATGATGTAATTCTTGAAACTCAGTGATGCAAACAAGAACTATGCTATGTTGATTTGCTTGCATCACAATATTAGCACGGCTAACAAGAACTACACCATCTTTCATTATTGGAAGGTCGCTTCCCCCATCACTTTAACAGAAATGTCCTCCACAAAATCTCTCACCTGATCGCGCATGATTCTCCAACCATGATGGAATTATTGCTACAGTTTCAGAGGCTCCACTCCTCTAAATTATACATGTGAAGTAACATCAAACCAATACTAATGATTAAGTAAAGCATCTTGTGGCACTAATCTAATAATCCAACCCACAGAGAGAGAGAGTGAGAGTATTGTGAGATAAAAGCAACAAAGCACGGAAGAGTGAGGATCATCATACAGCATCCACTGTGCACGAAAGGGTTATGATGTTTCCCAAAAAAATTTTAAAAATGCAGAAATAAAAAATCACATAACAATCCACCTCTCTATAGCACTATAAAGCTATAAGATAGATGTAAATATCAATGTGTATAAGTATTGGGCCCCAATCCTTACATTTTCTGATACCGCAATTATATCGCAATATCTCTGCATCAGTAATATATAATGATATATAGGCCAATATGCTCGATATTGAGCCGATATATCAGTCAATACAACTCTATTAATTTCTAATTTTTTTCTTCTAATATATCCGATACTGATACATATTATCCTATATATATCAGCCAAATGCGATTTTATTTACTTATAATTTTTAGGAATTTTTTTCTTCTAATATATATAATACTGATACATATTACCTATATGTTTGATGCGTCTATAGATTCAGATTATTGTTCGGATTAATGAGCCACTTGATCTTCCCTGGGTGATCGAACTGAAGCGGGTCTGGTTTCCGTCACTTCAAACCTGGATCCTACACATCACAATTAATAACCTGCATCCGACGCTTAGGTCAGAAATCTTTCTCAAATGGATAGAAAAATAATAGCATATGAATGGTACATAGATGCATGTAATGAGGGATTGATTACTTGAATGTGCTCGACTTGGGAGAAGCTTTAGGAGAAGGACTGGACTCCGCTGAGTACGCCCGACCAGGGGGCGGTTTAGAGAGGGGGACTGGGCTACTCTGAGTGTGCTCGGCTAGGGAGCGGTTTAGAGAGGAGAAGGACTGGGTTTCGCTAAGTGCGCCTGGCCAAGGGGCAACTTAGAGAGGAGGATTGGGCTCCACTGATTGCACCCAACCGAGAGGCTGTTCAGAGAGATTGAGGATGAAGCTCTACTAAGTGCGCTCGACCGAAGAGCGGTTTAGAGATGAGGATTGGGCTTTACTGAGTACGCATGACCGAGGGACGACTTCGAGAGGAGTATTAGAGTTCGCTGAGTGCGCCTGATTGAGGGACGGCTTCGAGAGGACTGGGCTGCGTTGAGTGTGCCCAGCTGGGGGTGGTTTAGAGAGAAGAATTGGACTCCGCAGAGTGCGCCCAGTCAAGGGGCGACTTAGTGAGATGAAGGATTAGGCTCCGTTTAGTGCACTAGTCAGGGGGCGGTTTAGAGAGATGGAGGATTGGGCTCCACTAACTATGCCAGAGAGAGGAGCTGCTTAGAGAGACGGAGGAACGAGCTCCGCTAAATACACCCGATCGAGGAGTGACTTAGAGAAAAGAAAGATTGAGCTCCGCTGAGTGCGTCCGACCGAGGAGCGGCTTAGAGAGGAGGACTGAGCTTCACTAAATGCACTCGGCCAAGGGTAGCTTACTAGAGGGAGAGGGTTCTGCACTCGTCGAGGAGTAGCTGATTGATGAATGCACTCGCAGGCAGGTGGCTCACTAGAGGAGAAAAATATCCTTAGGCACTGATGATGAGGAGAGGAACACTCGTCGGTTTCCTCTCTCGCTATAGACAGAGGGGCTCTTTGTGCCACACTCTACGAGCCGCTTTCACCGGCCATGCAGCGCGAGGGCTCGGAGTAGGCATGAGGTCTGCACAACCACCTGTTGGAGCAGGAGAATGAGACCTCTCGAAGGACGAGAAGCGAGTGGGCATGCCTTCTAGGACTTTTCTCTATACCCTCGTTTCTCCATTTCCTCTCTTTTCTCCCTCTGCTTCTATCTTGCCCGAACCTTCCTTGCCTGTAGGGACGAAGGAGTATTTACAATGTTGGAGTCGGTTCAGCCTTGCTTGGGCGCCAAAAGCTAGCCGCGAAATATTCCTTCCTTTGTTGGGGTGATCACGGAGATCACCGCGTAGTGATTGCCTTTTTGGGGAGATTTGCCGAATTGTGACTATCGTCCTGGGGGGACGCATGATCTTGGGCAGAATATTTTGGGAATATTTGCTAAGCTGGTCACGAAGGTTTTGGCAAGCATTGCCCAGCTGATTAGCTGGAGCCTTAGAGCGGGCGTTCCTAGGATGCACTTGTGGGCCTAGAGGGAGGTCCATTGAGTCGTCGATCTGCTGCAATCTAGACTTTGAGCAGACCCACGGTACCGAACCCATCACTAGCCTCTCATGTAGAGAGATTCAAAATTTCAACCCCCAACATGTAATGATGGGACATCACCGTGCAGGTCCATACGCGTGTTCCTTTCCCATGTGTCCTACGGATTTTTGCTCTGCTCGGAAGAGTTTGGCGCCGATTCAGTCCTCTACCATCGGCGATCCTCTGGAGCCAACACAATTTCCTTGGTTTAATGCTGGTCGATCTCCTCCTCTAGCTATAAATGGAGGGGCTCTTTATGTCTCACATCACGAACCATCTTCACTAGCCAAGTGGTGTGATAATTGGAGCAGGCATGGAGCCGACACAACCATAAGACGGGATTGGCGGAGACTCTTTTCCCATACTCTTGCGTGGTACAAATAGTTTAATTGCTTGAACGTCGCTTTCCGCTGCTTGATGCTAGGCAATCGGACAATCTGAACCACTGACAACTCGGTCTTTTGGCGGTCCTAACTCGTAGTGGTTTATCTTGAACACTTGGTTGGTATGTGAGCTGGTCGGATCAGCCTCGAGACTGCCAGTGTTACACGCCACCGGTTTGTAATCTTAGAAAGTGGTGTGCCAGGCCATCGTGGAGGCATGCCTTTTTAACATCCTGAAGTGATGTCGTTGCTGGGCTGGGGCGATGGCTATTGTGAGGGGCGTGTAACGTCCATGAGTTGGTTGCTCTTGGTTGACCCATTGTCAGAAACTGGGGTTTCGTAGAGTCAAAAGCGAGCTGCCGACTTCGACTGTGATCTGTCCGAGTCTTAGGCGAAATCCGAGAACTCTTGGAGGAAAATATCTCAAGCTTAGGATCAAATCCGATTGCCTCGCAGCGAGGATGTGCTTCAGGAGGCCAAGCGGTAAGAGACGTGGAGAGTCGAGGGGGCGTTGCTGCAAGTTGAGGCATTTGAGCCTCAATGAGTCATCTGGATGGACCGAGAGTGAGGAGCCCCTAGCGGACTCTGGTGCTAGAACTAGGTCCCCTCGACTGGGGGACCGAGCGAGCAGATCGTCGCCATGGCCGCAGCGGAACAAGGGATCTCGATCTTGGCGGTTTCTTTTCTCTGCTACTGTGCTTTTTGCCACTATTCTCGACTGACCATATCTTACTGCTTGACAAGTTCAAGAGGCACTTCGAGTGGTGTAAAGGGCGCTACATTGGAGGGATACCGAGATCTTGTGGCTATCCTGGGCACACATAAATCCTTCTGCGATGGAGGATGCGGAGTATCAAATGAATGTTGCTATCGCCGAGGCTTTGTGGAGTAAAGAGCGGGCTACCTATCTTGACTGGGCACAGTCTGAGTAAGAGACAAGATCCCAAGAGCTCTCATAGGCCAATACTCGGGCTCTGGATCGGATTGCCTTGCTTAAGGACGGGCTCCGAGAGACACGATAGTAACTTGCGGTTATTCGAAATGAAAACACGTGGCTTGAAGGAGAGCTTCGACATGGTAGACTACCCAAAGACGGGAGGGGGCCTGCACCACGCACACTGTGGGCCCCGACCCAAGGATAGTCGTCTTAGTAGTTGGCATAGGCATCTTCTTATACTTTGGTGGGCATTTAGATGTCCTAACTATACATTTTGGATCTTTAATAAATCAGCTTGATTGCTTCAATCTGTCACTGATGTCATTGGTCGGATGTATCTGTCTAATTGTGCTCGCCCTTATGAGGAGGTCGTGGCAATGAGAAATTCTTTGGTGATTACGTGCTACTGCTATCGTTGCCGGGCCTAACTAGACGTGCTTGTCCGCTTGTGCTCAATCCTAGGAGAAGGTCGTGATACTGAGAATTTTTTTGCCGACTAAGCGTTGCCGTCATCGTTGCCGAGCTTAACTGAACGCGCTTGTCCATTTGTGCTCACTTCTGGGAGGAGGTCGTGGCACTAAGAAAGTATAATTGCCCGCAAAGCTATGCAGTTATTGTTGCTGATTTTGACCAGACGTGTTCGTCCGTTTGTGCTCTTTCCTGTTAAAAGATGTCGTGGCACGGGTATGGGTGAGTCTCACAAGGGCCGACTGGGTTTCCTAGCCGCAATCGCCGAGCCCTAGCAAAGTCTAGGCCGTCGCTTGCATGTAACCATCGGAACTTAGTCCTATTAGAGAATGTTGTAATTTTCGAACATCAGGTCCTAGACTGTCGACCATTGTTGATTGATGGTACTCCTCCCTGTGGAAGGGAGATATCACACACATGCTAAAAAGCTCCCAAAGGTTTTAGTGGCTGTTTGATGGGGAGGTCCGACTCTTGGTCCACAAGGCCCCCGGCCACAATGTTCGACCTTGTCTAGGCCACTCAGTTGCTGAAACTGAGGTTCAAGATTCGACCGTGTTGGGCCAGCCCGGGTCACAGCCAATTGAGGCACGAGTGAAGAAGTTCACCCAACTTAGGGGCAACCTAAGTCTTTAAATTAATGCAAACACACAAGCATTCATATGATTGGCATGGCAGAACAAGTAACGAATGATGTCTAAGCACTCCACATAGATGCATTTAACTTATCTACGCTTGGTGGGAAATCGTCAGTTGCACCTTCTGGGGTGGAGGGCACCCTGGGTCAGCGGAACCAGCCTTTTGATCAAGGTCTGTAGCATGTACGCCCCACTTCGGAGGGTCATTGAGGCTAGGAACGGTCCTTAATAGGAGGAAGACTGATTGCCCTGTCCGACGGTCTCGCACGTGCGACCTCTACACTCCAAAGGACTGGGTCTGCAACGTTGAACTGGCTGCATGATTTGTATGCCAGGCTTTCATTTCGACATGTGACCTGCAAGTACCGAGGGTGGATTTCAATCAACATGCAGCAAGCATCTTCAAACATGAAACGCCACAGGCATGGGGGTTGGGGGCTCTGCCATCATGGAGGGCATTCTAACTTATTGTCTGCCTCGCTTGGCGCACTGGTAGCATTTTCTAGCGTGAAACGCCGCATGCGAGGGGCGGACTCTACGGCCCTTGAGGGCGTCCCAACCAAATTCTGACACTGCGCTAGGAACTTACGAGGCCCTAGGAGCCTGGCGAAATGTTGAAGTGATCCAGGAGGAGCACCGGATCAAAACTTCGGTCATGGGGCTTCTGGTTCAGTTCCTGGATGTTGCGGGGAGATAGAGATGACCGAATCCCTGTCACGAACAATGACCTAGCTAGGTTGGCGAAGTACCTGCTGGCGTTGCATGGAACTTCAACGGGCAAGGGGCCTTCTATCACCGTGGGAGCGTTATGGATTATGCCGCTCTGGGCTTTCATTCCACATTTCCTGACACGGTCAGCCCTCTGGCTGTGGCTAGGCCCTATCCCGCGTGGGCACCCGGATCACGAGATCGTCAGGCCACTGGATCCGTTGCAGATACTGATTCACTCCGATTGTCTGGGAGTTGGAGGGTGGAGTCCCCAGCGTGGCATCTTCGAATGGACGCATACTGTCTGGAAGAGGGTGCTCAACCCAACAGTGCACGCTTGGGTTTAGTCACCCGTCAGCATAGCTACCTGAGGAAGGGTCGTCGCCATGGCTAGTGTGATGGGTAGTGGGTCGAGCTTATTGAGCCCTCCATCATGAAAATCACGATAGCTTTTATACAATCTGTTGTTTTGCAGAGGATGATGAGAGGCATTGCCGCGGGATCAGCCTTACCAAGCCCCCAAGTTAGGCCTCTCACTTTAGCGAGGCCGCTCGCAAGCAGAGGGCCAAACACTCTAGGAGCTCTCTTCGGGTCGCACCTCTTGCCCTAGCGAGAGAATGATGGGGTGCCTGTCAGT
>JAOVVI020004876.1:0-17123 GCA_028571085.2 Nepenthes alata
CATCTTAAGAAACTAAAATTTAACGAAATAATAAGATAAATATTCTAAAAATTTTTAATTTTAAATATTTTATCCCCACATTTATTTTTTGTATTTCTATTATACATGAAAAGTTACCTCATTTTAAATTTTCTTTAATTTTCAAAATCATACGTACATTTATATCAAAATAATACAATTCAAAATATAACAACTTTAACTTAATTTTTCCACATGAAACAAAATTAATACAAAAATAACATTAGAATAATATTTTTTTATCAGGGCAAAAAAATAAAAAATAAAAAATAAATGGGACTATCTATTGACTTTTCTTCCCCTGCTATCCGCTAAAATTCTGGTAGGTCCAGTGTATATTATCATTTCACTCCAATTTTCCTCCATTCTCTCTATAAATTGAGGATCACCCAACCTTCTCCTCCACCACCACCACCGCTACCGCACACTAAAGATGAAGATCCAAGTGAGCCGTCTTGCATTCTACCTGGCGGTGGCGGTAGTACTGCTGGAGGAAACAACCCTAACGCATGCTAGGCCGAGATGTGTCCAATGTTCATTGGGCCCTCCCGCACAACCACCACCACCACCACTAGGCACTGTGTCCGTTGTTCATTCGGTCCTCCCGCATCAGGATCTAAGATGGAGGCGCCGCCTTCCCCGCACTGCTTGTGCCAAATTGAGGGAGCAAAAGCCACTCCTTTGTGCCTACTTTAAAAACCCAAAATATAAGAAGTACTTCGGTGATGCCAGGAGGATCGCTGAAGCTTGTCATGTTCCCATCAAATGCTAGAGATCTGACAGTAAATCAAACTTACCTCATAAATATACAGTTGCGGGTAGCTGTTATTATACTATACCCAATTCCAGATGTTATATGTTATTGTTTTTACTTCGTACGTCTTTTATTATATGACGTATGTCATCTTATACTAATAAAAAATTGTCTAAATAAAAGGGTTATTAATACATATTTTTAATATTTTCACGTTGGTTATGAAAACAGACAGATTTGGAGAGCACACGGAAGTGAATGGGGCCGGTTTATTTATTTCAACTTGTTGGGTCCGGTATTGCGGGCCAAACCGAAACCAAAAGTGTGCCGAGGAAGTTTCGTTAAGGCGGAAAATGCTTTTATCTTGACGGGAAATACTTTCATTTTGGAGGAAAAATGTTGCACCTTTCCCCATAAAAGGACGAAGGTGGCATAGAGAAAGGAGAGGAAAAAAGAAATCCACGCTTCCCCTGACTCTCGAAGCTGGCCTCTGCCTTGGGCAGAGGAACGCCCAACTCTCTCATCATCTCCCTCTCTGGCCTCGCGAGAAAAAAAGAAAAAGAAGCAGAGGGGAAGAACCACGTTTCCTGGCTTTCGAAGCCCAGGCCGCAGTCTGTGAAGCAGAGTGAGGGCCTCTCACTCTTTCTTTCTCCCTTTCTCTCTCTCCCCCACTTTCTCTCTCTCTCCGTCTTCGTCTTCGTCTGTGTGACAAGCAGGAGGAAAGAAGAAACTGAAAGGGAGAGAGAGAGAGGGCAGCTCCCCTTTGCTGGTAAAAACATGAAGGAATGGCCCTGCTTCTGGGCCAACAAGGTTGCCGTCGACCAACAGTGCCCATCGCACCTCACAAATCGAGCACGAAGCTCGGCTTCAAGGAAAATCCATTCCTCTGCCCACGAACCCAAACGAGGCACGAAGCCCTCTGTCAGAGGAGTCCCATTCTCTCCGCTCCTATACTCGTCCGTACAGAGCACCGCGCACTTCCATAAACGGGATACGGCTTTCTCCCTCTTCTCCCGCCGCCGTCAAAACAGGGTACGGCGTTCTCCCGGCAACAGCGTCCCACTATTCCTCCATAGAACGGCATCAGATGGAGCACTAAGTTCGCCATTAATGGCGCGCGGCAACCTGTTCCACAAATCAGGCGAAACCGCACCCCCGATAGTGGCTGCCCTTCCTCTTGTTCTCATCAAGAGTAGAGGATGAACCTTCTGCAAGTAATGGCCAGATCTGTGCCAAATTGCGTCCGGAGTCCCTCGACAGGGGCAAAGCCCGAAAGCCTTCCCTAACAGGGAATCGGAAATCCTCAGCGGACAGTGAAGGAGAGCGAGCCCCTACTTAGGTGTCCAGGTGCCGTCCTTCGAACCCCTGATGTTCTCGGCCAAGTCTCGCGTCGCAGAGCTCCCCGGGAGTGTCGTCCAAATGCATCGACAAGCGAGGCGATGGGAAACCTCTCAAATGGCGTTCAAACGCCCTCGAGCAGAAAGGGTCCACGGCTCCCCAAAAAAGTCTTCCAGAACCAGGCCATTAAATGGGGGTCGTACCACGCTCCGCCCAAAAGCGCCGGCCAGGGTTGCTCGGTCCACTTATTTGACCTGTTCGGTCACGGTGAAACACATACTCGACTGCTCGCTAGGAAAATTGGGTCGAGCGGGCCCAACAGGCTCCGCGTACGTTCCGTCGCAGTCCGGAAGATCTGTTTATATTATCATAGTCCACGGATACTTCCAAGCCGCCCTCAGCAGGCGCACCTCCAAGCCGCCCTCAGCGGGCGCACCAACAAGCCGCCCTCCGCGGGCGCACCTATAAGTCGTCCCTCTATCGGACGCACCTGCAAGCCGCCCTCAGCGGGCGCACAGGTAAGCCGCCCCTCTGCCGAGCGCATTCATGGAGCTCAAGCCTCCAATCACGTCCCTCTCACACTCCCCTCATTCTGGCATCTTACGTATGCATTCCTCCGTTTATTGCGGAAGATATCTAACTTGAGCGTCGGAGTGTCAACGGGGGACAACCCCCCGTTGGCCTCTGACCTCTTATTCGTTGATTGTGTTGTGCAGGTCTAGGTTCACAGCAACGGAGACCGGATCCTTCTCCTGACGCCACCGCGTGCCAGGGAATTCGAAGGCTCCCTAATCCGTACGGCAACCGCGGACCCAGGACGCAACACAACTGTTTTTTTTAACTCTTTTTTTAAAAAATTTAAAAGTCAGTTAAAATTACTTATTTTAAAATAACTAAATTAAATTATTTGTTTAAAAATTTATGGTTGAGATGAAAAGTTTGAGACTTTTTATCTCTATGAGAGATAAAGTCTCCCTCAATATTCTAATAGACTGATTTTCGGGTATATTAGTGCTCGCATTATCTTAAAATGATAAAATAATAAAGTAAATTAAAGCAAAAGATTTATTGTAGATATTTAACATTAATGTATACTATATGTATAACCACATATATGTATATATATTTAAATAAGAATATAAATAAATATTTTAAAATTTTTAAAAGTAAAAAAAAGAAAAAATGAGTGTACTTCTCTTCAGTTGAAAATCATTAAAATCTAAAGTGAAAATACTTCAAAATTATATTCCATTTCTTTTTCATTTATACTGTCTTTCTCTTCTTCTTCTCTTTCATTGGCCTCTCCCAAAATCCCTAGCAAGAAGATCTAAATCCTATTAAAATTCCTTATATGGCCTCAAGGGTACTAATTCTCTTAATTATTTAATTTTTTATTAGAACATATAATTATTTTCAACAACTTACTTAAGTTAATCAATTTTTGACGTTATAAAAATTTTCTATATTCAGGTGTTATATATATAGTTCAAAAAAATTGAATATTTACTATAAAATATAATGTTTAGAATAATATTTATAAAAAATAAAATTTTAAATTAACTTTTATAAATAATATTCTAAATTTTTTATTTGTCATTGATGGGTCCAATAAGCATGGGCCCAATAGTTCAGGCCCGGCAACAAACCCACAATCCAACATAATTTTTTTAAAATAAAACTCCCACATTACTTTTGGAGGAATATTTCATCTACAAATCCCACTATAAAAGTAAGCACCCTTAAACTTTGAAAGTCAAGCTCGAGAAACTCGAAGAAACTCAAAAAGCTCCATGATACTTCGAATGGCTCGGAGAAGGACGTAGCCGTTGCTAGCCAATCTCCAACGAGAGTGGGATGGTGGCCAGGAGGCCACCAGCCCTCTTCCTGCAATGAGGCCTTTAGCCATACTCCCCTCCGAAGGCCATTAGCCCTCTGCTGCTAGGAGGCTGTCAAGCCCTCCGCCCGTCTGGAGACCGGCGGCCTTCCGCCGCCAGGAGGCTCTCAACCCTTCGCTCGTTCGAAGGCCAGTAGCCTTCCGCCACCAGAAGGTTCTCAACCCTCCTCCAATCCAGAGGCCATCAGCCTTCCGCCGCCAGGGAGCTCTCAACCCTCTTTCCTTCCAGAGGCCCTTAGCTCTTCGTTCCAGAATTAGGAGCCCTTCGTCCTAGGAGCTCTCCGTCCCAGGAGCCCTCCGTCCAGGAGCCACGAGACCTCTATCCTAGAGCCATGAGCCCTCTGTCCTAGGAGCCCTCCATCCCAGGAGCAATTCGTTCTGGAGTCACGAGCCCTCCATCTCAGAATCAGGAGCTTGCGGTTCAAGAGTCAACCCTCAATTTAGGTAACCAGGATGTTGACCCACCGAGGCAGCTTAGTCATTCTCCTCTAAGCCGCCCCTCTGTCGGGCGCATCTCTAAGCTACTCTCCTCGGGCACACCTCTGAGTCGCTCCTCTGTCGGGCGCACCTTTGAGTCGCTCCTCTGTCGGGCGCACCTCTAAGTCGCCCCTCTATCGGGTGCATTCATAGAGCTCAAACCTCCCAAGATATCCCTCTCACATTCCCATCATCGCTATATTTTTACACTCCTGCTATATTTACCTTTAAACGTGTATTCCTCCGTTTATTGTGGAAGATTTCTGACTTGAGCGTCAGAATGTCAATGGGGGAGAGCCCCCGTTGTCTTTTGACCACTTGATTGTGATTTGTGTTGTGTAGATTCTAAATTATCAGTGACGGAGACCAGACTTGATCCCGATTGATCCACGACGAAAGATTGAAAGGCTCCCTAATCCATACAATAATCGAAGATCTGAGACGCAATAGTCATAAATATAAATTTTTCTTATAAAAAATTAAAAATATATTTAACAGTTGGATAGTATGTAAAAGCTAAGAATAGTATACTTGAAGTATGTAAACCTACTTTTATAATGTATAAATATAATTTAGAAAAAAAACGTTACAATGGCTAATGTTTTAAATCATATAATTAGAAACTCTAATACTCTATTGCATTCTTAAATTTGGAGTGTACTTGATGTTTGAAATGGTAGCTGTTATAGATTTTGATCAATACTGATTATTATTTATTCAGTTTATATAATTAAATTATGTATTTTTATTTTAAAATTTGTATCTTTAAAAGAAGATTTTTTCGGTAAAAAATATAAATGAATTGAAAGATACTTTTATTTTAACAATTCAAACAGTCAAACAACGGCGCAGAGATTATAAAAAGTAAAGTTAATTTTCTTTGATACCTAAAAAATTAATTCTAGATTTTATTTGGGTTTAAATTATATTATTGTGTCCTCGGATCTTACATACTCATACTGGTAAGGATCCGGCTAAGTTCATGGACTCTTTCTAAGTACTCGGGTAAGATCCATGCAACACAAAGAATGAATGAAGAGATTTATTTGGTTAATGAATATGGTATGGAAGGTAAGGAGAAAGAAGAGGATGATAACACACGAGATTTTATGTGAAAAACTTTCCTTAAATAGGGAGAAAAAATTCTAGGACTTTTGTTCAAGAACTTGTTTCACTATTGCGCTTAATTACAAGAGAAGGGGACATTATAGGGAGTCACAGACTGCTTTTAGGCCTTTTTTTCTTTCTTTCTCTCTCTATAGAAGCTACACCAGAGTAAGTGTTGGACCCTTTTTTTGGTAAATAGTTAATGAATTTATAATGGTGAGCTTTCTCTTGAGAGGAGTCCACGTGGGGTTGGCGGGTGCATGGAATCCAGCCACCAACTCTGTAAAGCCATTCTGTCGTATCAGAAAGGTTGCGTGCATGCGGACCTGGTATGATGTCATTTCTACAGGGTCGCGTGCTCTGCTGGTCATCATTTCTCTTGCAGCCTGACAGGGTCAGTCATCCAATCTTTGGCACGTTGATTTTGCAGACAGGATGGCGTTTAGGGCCAATCTTAAGTCCACTGGCCTAAGTAGATTTCGAGTCCATTGTGCTACACCGGCTGGCTCTGGTGTCTAATCTCTTGAGCCTATTGGGCCTATTGGGTCTCTGTGATATCAGGGCCCAACTCTAATGAAACAGATCTTAATAGTGAGCATTGGATATCAGTACTAATCACTAACCCCCCGTGCTAAAGGGTCTGGATACCTTAGCCCTTTGGTATGTCTAGTGGTCGCGAATGAGTCTTGCGTGAAGGTTCTCTCTGTGGAAAATTCGCTCGCACCTTTGCTTCTTGCAAATGTCCGCGGATATAGGTGGAACCAAAAGCTCGAGGACACATAACTAGAACGTTTGAGAACTCCCTGAGGCTTGCATTTTGCCCAATATGTCCGAGAAATTTCAAGGTCAATGGCCTGACAATAACGTCCAAGGAATTTTTGGATTTTAGGCACTGCTAGGCATATATAAATGATTACCATCTTTACATATTTGCCCTATATCCAAAAGTCCTTGGATAATATGGGGATCATAGGCTTTGACGAAGGCACGTTCGAGTACATTAAAGCGCATTTGTATCCAAGAACTCCCTCTAAGTCTAAGAATTTGGCTTGTGCCGCCATTTCTACCATTAAAGCGCATTAATACGCATTCAATGAGATTAACGTCGTCTTTGAAATGCAAAGCCCACTATCTCTGGCAGCGTATGAGTAATTGACACGTGGCAAGGGTAATGATGGGACGCACCTTTGAGCCTTTTCAGCCATTTTCAAATACGATTCATGCATTTATTTTTCACCACGCAACCCTAAGGCTTTTCTCTTGAACCATTTGGTTGCCGTTCTTCCAAACTTTCTTCTTCCCGTTTCTCCTGTGCTCTTCTCCAAGTTTCCATGGCTCATGGAGTTAAAGACATTGCATTTTCCTTATCCCTGGCTAGTTTGATGTCATTTACACGAAGTACGGTATTCTCGATTCGATGGCGATGGTGGTCCCTGAGCCCCATGATAGGGCGTGTAACCCGCCTCATGGGTTCATCACCGTGTACGAAATCCATCTCAAGGGTGGTCTTCGTTTCTCTGTTCCAATGGAGTTGTATGTCATCATGAGGGCACTCGGGTTCCCGTTCGCAAGGTTACAGCCTAATTCCGTCAGGAACCTCATTTCCCTTTGTGTTTTTTGCACGCTGTCATAAGAAAGTGCTTGAAGTTGCCATGATGAAGGTGATGTTCGGTTTCATTCATAACTTGGACAGGATCGTTACAACTCCATGTCCTGAGTTTGCGGTAATGAGCGGTGGGAACCCTGATTCCACCAAGAGATAAAAAGATAAGTACTTCTTCTTGTCAGTCTGAGAGAACTGAGCCATTGACAATACTTGGGGAAACGTGGTTGCCCAACACCACTCGGACACCTCCAAAGAGGAGAGAGAGGCTGCCAAGGAGGTCGTTGATTTGGTAATGGCCAACCTTGACACCTTTAATGAAAATAAGAAAACACCTGGTTGAGGCCCGAGAACTTAGAGAGAGTCAAGTGGTGGTCTCAGGCTGAGAACTCTGGTGTCGCTGTCACTGTTGCTGTTTCTTTGAAGAAGAAGAAAAAGAAATCAAAGAAGAAGGAGATACCTCTAAGGATCGAGGAGCTAATAGAGCATCCAGGGAAGAGTCGCCGGACTGATATTTTAAAAAGTCTGGTGAACATCGTTGAGTACTCCTTGTCCAATGACGATGACACTGTGATAGCGCCTCTTTTCAGCGGTCAAGACCTCCGTAGGCTGCCCTAGTTCGAGATTCTACAGGTGTTGGATCTTCAACCTCTGTTGAGTCATCTGGGTAGCATTCTCGGGTTGTGTGCCAACCCGCGGATCCACCAGTCGCTCAGCTTTTCCCCGATGAGCCGATTCCTGATATCCCTTTTAGGTTTACTAGTGAGGTCTCAGATTGGATGGACGATCTATCCGAGGATACCATTGGGGACCAGGCTACAGGGAAAGTTGGGGTGACTCAAGCCGAAGAAGTAGTGATGATGACTGCAACGACAACTGCTGATGCTCCTGAGGCCGCCGAGAGTTATGGCATTGAGCTACCTACCGTAGAGACCACCGAGCTCCCATGCCTTGAAATCCAAATTTATAGCCCGATGATAATTCTGCCTGAGGCCTGAGAGGAGCCCGTGGTCAAGTACGTTGCTGGGGTTCCGAGCGCTCAAGAAGCTGAGATTGGGGCTACAAAGCCTTCTAGAGCTGCTGATCCCCCAATCCTCCATCCTAATGGAGCCGCTCACATGTCCGAGATCAGGGATGAGGTTTCTATGGTGCTTGCTGCCGAGCCACTGGAGTCCGAGACTTCTAGGGAGAGTGCTTAGCCAGCGGCTCTCTCATTTCTCATGTATTTGTTTTGTCCTTCCTTAGCCTTTCAGTTCCCTTCTACTATGCTCTAACAGTTTGATCTTCCTTTACAATTCCAAGAGCTAGTTGGGAACCTCGGGCAGCTCATTGGTGATTTCACCCTGACTTGCTATGAGCTCGAGTCTTTTAGAGCCACTGGAGAGGCCAACCAATGCCTGAAAGTTGAGATTGCTAAAGCTAAAGGGAAAATTGCCTCCCTCAAGGACGCATTGAAGTTTCAACAAATCCAGCACGAGCTTCTCCGAGACAGGAACCTCCAGCTGGAGGAAGTGTTGAGGATTTCAGTAAGGGACACAGACATAGCGCTAGCGCTGAATGGCAAGTATTGGGATGACATTAACTTGTGCAGCCAAGTGATGAGATTGCTGCATCCACAGTTCCTTATGACCGTATTTTATCCTCAGAAATGTTCCGAGGACTTGTATGGCCTCCCAGGGAGGGCGTTTCCCAGCCCTTCTCGGCCTGGGCCATCCAGTGATCTTCGACCTTCTGGGCGGCTGAAAACTTCAGGACAAGTAGAGCCTTTTGGATCACAGGGACAACAGCAGCAAGAGATTTCCTCTTAGCCGGGACCTCTGAGAGCGGTCTATAAATTTGGAGAGTTTTTTTAGATATGCATATTATTATACACATATTGCATATATGAATAAAGTTAACATTGTTTAAGTGCAAGCACTTTATTTGTTTTGCTCGAACTGCTCGAGTGTTTGGTTCCCTTACGACATGCTATTGGAAAAATTTAGTCTTATGCTAGCTTAATGTCTGAACCCTTTGACCATCTTAGGTTGAAGATGCTACGTCTATGGTCGTCATATGCTTGATATTTTTAGCCTCCTAAGTTTTAAACCCAACCTCTAGGGTTGTTTGGCATTGTGGCTAAATTTTAAATTTGACCTCTTGGGCCACTTGGACACTGCTGAATTTCAAGCACGACCTCCTGGGCCATTCGGATACAGTCGAGTTTTAGGCACGACCTCTTGGGCTGCTCGGACACAGTCGGATTTTCGGTATAACCTCTTTGGCCGCTCGGACACATCCGAGTTTCAGAGCAAGTGAAAGGTTACTTTCACTTGACTTAAGGGCAGTCTAGGCCTTGTAAGTTAATGAGATGACATGTAAACATTCGATGTAATGTAAGACAGGAAATAAAAGAAAAGGCATTTTATTATACCCATAAAACGTGTTACAGGCACATCGAATGATGCGTTTTGCCTTACCTGGACATCTATACATATATTTATTGATAATATTTCTTGAGGTGTGTGACGTTCCATATCGAAGGGACTAGTCTGCCTTCTTGCACGTGCAACTTATAGGCCCTTTCCAATTTGGGGAGAGTTTATTCTGGTCGGTATTCTTATTCATGGCCTCTATGCTTCTCAGAACTAGGTCCCCAACTTCGAACCATCGTGCATTCACCTTTTTATTATAATATTGGACTGCCCGCTGTTGGTACGCCGCTGTTCTTAGTCTCGCAAGGTCTCGTGCTTCTTCGGGCATATCAAGATTTTCTTGAAGTCTTTGATTATTGTCACTTGGACTGAAGCACTCAACTCGAAGACTTGGAAGTCCGATTTTCACTAGAATAACTGCTTCTACCCCATTGCACATGCTGAAGGGCATTTCCCTCGTGGGCTTCCTCGAGGTGGTCCTATATGACTAAAGGACGGACGACAATTCGAGTACCCATGAGCCCCGAGAGTGTTCCAGCTTCTTCTCGAGTCCATTTAGGATTGTGCAGTTTGTGACCTTCACTTGCCCGTTGCTTTTTGGGTACGTAACCGATGTATGGACCAACTTAATCCTTAGGTTGGTGCAGTACTTAGTAAACTGGGTCCTGTTGTCAATCACGATGCACTCAAAAATTCTGAACCTGCATATGATATTCAACTGGACAAATTTTGTAGCGTTCTTCTCTGTTATCTTTGCTAAGGGCACAAGCTGGACCCATTTCGTAAAATAGTCAATCCCGAAGATTAAGAACTTTCGCTGCCTTGTAGCTACTAGAAGAGGTCCGAAAATGTTAAGCCCCCATTAGGTAAAGGGCCATGGTGATTGCGGTGCTCAGAGTTCTGTATGCGGTTGGTGAGTCATGTTGCCGTGAACTTGATAGTTTTCACATTTGCGTATAAAATTCATGGCGTCATATTTATTGGTTGGCCAAAAGTACCCTTACCTCATGAGCTTGAAGGTGAGGTTCTTACCCCCAAATAAGGGAGACACAAATCCCAAGACGCACCTCTTGGAGGGTGTAATTTGCCTCCTTGGGAGTGAGACACTTTAGATAAGGAGCTGAGAACCCACGCTGGTATAATTGACCATCCACGACAGTGTACCATCCTGCTGTCTTCTTCACCTTCATGGCTGGGTCCGCGTCTTCAGGAAACGTCCCGTCGGACAAATACCTCAAGTGGGGAATCATCCAAGTGCTGGTACTCGAGACTTGCATCACTTTCAGCTCAAGGTCCTCGATGCTTGGCTTGTTCAGGACTTCATGTATTCCTCGGACATACTACTCTGGGTCTCTGGAAGCGGTTGCCTTTACCATCATGTTGACCTTTCCATTCTCTTCTCTAGGGATGTGAACAAATTCTACCTTTCCAAAATCCGCGGTCAAGCCTTAGACCTCGGATAAGTATTTGAATAGTTGTGGGCTGTTAACCTCAAAGTATCCGCGGACTTGGTTCACGACCAATTCAGAGTCGCTGTAAATAACCAAATCTTTGATAGAACATTCCTTTGATAACCGGAGTCATACTAGCAATGCTTCATACTCCATGGCGTTGGTTGTGGTTGAGAACCCAAGGTTCATTGAATACTTTATCTATGATCCCTCATGCGTTCGTAACATAACGCCAGCTCTACAACTGTCCTTTATTGAGAAGTCATCCATGTGCAGTGTCCATATTGTTACTTCATTTGGCTTGTCTGCATTATGATGGTTTGGATCGCCAACGGCGGGGGTTGCTCTTTCGACAATGAAGTCCGCCAGGGCCTAACATTTCAAGGTTGGCCTCAGACGAAATTTAATGTCAAACTCTTCCAACTCAATGGCCCATTTGACCAATCGTCCTGACATCTCGAGTTTTTGTAGGATTTCTCTCAATGGTTGATCAATTAGGACCACTACTTTAAGCGCTTGGAAGTATGGTCTGAGCTTTTGAGCGAAATACACCAATGAAAAAACAATTTTCTCTACGTAGGGATACCTGATTTTTGCATCCACTAGAGTTTGCTCACGTAATACACGGGCTACTATCTATCATGCTGTTGTCGTACTAACACCGAGCTTAGGGCCACATCAGACACAGTGAAATGTAAGTATATCTCCTCGCCTGGTTGGGGAAAAGCTAAGAGAGGAGGGTTCGACAAATAGTCCTTAAGTCCTCGGAATGCCTCCTTGTAGTCATTATTCCATTGAAAGCCATTGGTTTTCGTTCCTTGCAAGACCTTGAAGAACGGCAAGTGCCTCTCGGCCGATTTGGCCAAAAAACGAGAGAGGGCAGTTATCCGTTCAGTGAGTTTCTAGGCTTCATTTATTGACCGAGGATACTTCATGTCAGGGATGACCTTGATCTTTTCTGAATTAACCTCGATTCTTCGGTGTGAAACAATATAGCCCAGGAACTTCCCAGATGCCACTCCAAATATACACTTGCTTGGGTTGGGTTTCATCTTGTGAGTTCTGATCATACTGAAGGTCTCGACTAGATCCTAAATGTAGTGATCGATTATCTTGCTTTTGACGAGTATGTCGTCCATATAGACATCCACATTCAATCCAATCTGGTCATCGAATATTTTATAAACGAGCCGCTGGTAAGTTGCACCCGCATTATTAAGGTCGAAGGGTATGACTTTGTAACTGTAAACCTCTTGGTCCATCATGAATAGCCTGTACTCTTCGTCTTTGGGGCTCATTTTTATTTGATTGTAACCCGAGTACGCATCCATGAAACTTAAAAACTCATTCCAGGATGCCGAGTTTCAAAGCTGATCAATCCTAGGCAAAAAGAAGCTGTCCTTGGGGCACGCTTTATTGAGGTCGTTGAAGTCCATGCACATCCTCCACTTCCAGTTATTCTTCTTCACAATGACCACGTTTGACAGTCAATTTGGATACTATACCTCACAGATGAGTCCCGCGTCCAGGAGCTTCTTCACTTCCTCCAGTATGACCATCAATTTCTCTACTGAATGATTTCTATACTTTTGCCTGACGGGCCTATGATTAGGATTTAGGCCAAATTAATGGATTATTATTTCTGTGGAGATCCCCGGTAAGTCACTTGACACCCAGGTAAAAATGTTTGAGTTTTTCCGTATGAAACTGATAAGCTAATAACTTCATCCCTATTTCCTACCCTTGGTCTTTTAGCCGCGATGTTCTCTCGAGCGTCTTCACTAGCTGGGTGAGTTGATATTATGTTTACAACTCCCGCGGCCACTCAGTTTCTAGGCTGGTCAGCCTTAACATCACCCGTTGTTCCGGAGTTTTGTTTGAGTCTTTGTAGGAAGCGATTGACATGACCCCTCCTTATTAACTATTTGATCTCATTTTGTAATGTCCGGCAGTCCTCTGTACTGTGGCCTCTGCAGTGATGGTAACGACAGTACTTCGACTAGTCGCCACCTCAAGGATTCTTCAATACTTTGTGCAATTTTAGAAATTTCTCATCCTAAATCTCTATTAGGACATTGATACGACTGTCGTTCAGTGGAGTGAGATTTATTGGCCTGACTCCCTCCGAATGACCTACTCGGACTTATGCGGCTTCTTAATTGTCTACGAACCTTGACGGTCCCCGCCCTTTCTCTTTCCCTTCACCTCCTTCGGGTGAAAGTTTTCATCCTTCTCTGGCCTCTTCGCGTCGTTGGCTTCTTTAACCACGATGTACGCTCACGCCATAGCCTCAACCTCTGCGAACGTTTGGGGACCCTTATAAATGAGGTGCTTGAAGAAAACTCCTCCTTCTAGGGCAGATAAGAACTCGCTCATCTTCACCCCATTGGCCAACTTTGGGATCTACTTGGCCTCCACTATAAATCGGGCCAGGAATCCCCTCAAACTCTCCCTGGCACCCTGCTTCACTTGGGTGAGGTGTTAAGGCTGCTTGTTCATCCTTCGGCTGGAGGCAAACTATGAGGGGAAATTTGATACTAGCTCGCTGAAGGAGTGAATGGAATCAGTTTACAGTTCGTAGAACCACACTCTCGTGTCACCTTTAAGTGTCAAAGGGAAGTACTAGTATGAAAATTCACCGAGCAAATGGTCGAAGTGAGTAACAATGTTGGGCATATCTAGGGTGATAGATATGCGGTAACTTTAGCGAAAGCACAAAGGCAATTTTTGTCTTCAACATTTAAACTTTAAAATTAGCAGTCGAATGCTATTGGCATTTAAGCAACATTACAATATCAGCTCAAAATATAAAAATTTATTGTGATTTTTAGGTTAAAAAAAGAGAAATTTTAATATAATGTTACTACATAAAGAGAGAGGGAGAAAATATAGATAAGAAAGATTTTTTTATTTGATTAATATTCAATTTGAGCTTTATTTTTTGATGATTTTGAGTATATTGTATGATTATAATTTTAGTACATATTACTGATTGATTTTTGTCTTGTCGCATATTTTTTTTATGAGTTGTATGGTGTGTTTGGCTTATATTTAGCCATGATTCATATTTTTTGATGTATTATTCTATTATGAATTGTAAAGTATCTTGGGGTTGTATTGAACCATTATATATATGGGATGTATCTTGGGTTTTGGTAAGTCAAATTTCATTTTGTCAAACAGTTGATCTTTGAATTCTAATAGCTCAACTTATTTTGTCTATATAATATATTAAATTACTACTTTTGAAAAAAAATATTCTAATAAAGGGAATAATATTCTTTAATTTTCTCAACATATGAATAAATAAGTTATAAAATATCATTAACACAAAGGTTAATATATAATATACATATTTTATATTAAATAATTTACCACTTATATTTAAAATTTTTGATTTAAACAAATAAATACTAGCATTATTATTTAAAATATTATTGAAAAGTAGTTAAAAAATTTTATTAAATATTCTAAATTTATTTATAATAACATTAATAGTTTTAGAAATTACAAAAGTAATGTGTGAGTGTTTAAAAATTTTAATACCAATAATTTTTTAATTCTAAATCTTTTAAAGTCCAATATAATGTAATATAAATATAGGGTAAATTATTACATAATAGCCATATATACTAGTTAAAAAAATATTAGATTTCATATGTATTAGTTCTGAAATTAATTATTATTTAAATTATTAAACGAGGTTAATAGCCTCATCTTTAATAATATATCTGAATATTTTTATATACCTGAATTACAAGTACTTCTATACAAATCTTTTGAACTTACATTCATCCGCCATAAGAAAAAAAACTCTTACTGAACTATATGTTTTGTCAATTTATCCCAATTTACCTGTTGATTGCATTAGAAAAACTCCTAACCCTATGCTACTAAAAAATATTAGTTCAATTTAAATTTAAGATAATTATTGCATCTCATATTATTTTATGTGTCTCTTCAATTGTTCTGTGTTCTTAGAATTCTTATATATATAATATTTTTTTATATTCTTTTGTACAAATTGTTTTCTCTTAATCATCAACTTATTTAATCTGAAAAAATTATCATATATTATTAGGTCATTTTTTAGGGGACGGTTAAAACTAGAAAAAAGTAGTAGCGGTATTTTGGCAAGAATTAGAATATTATTATATTATTTTAGAACTATTATTTTAACATGTCTTTCAAAAGAGTCTAATTGAATTTTTTAATTTAAGGTATTTTATTTTGATTTTTGCATTTATAAAATTAAATTAATTTTTCTAAATTAATATATTTATTACATTATCATATTTAAGTTATATTCAAATTTTAAAAATAATGATTTGATATATTTTATCTTTAATAATATGCCACATTTATAAAGCAGATCCTTTTTGTTTTAATTAGGTAAATATCTCAATTGACAAAATTAATTCAATCTAACACGTCGTGTTGCTTTTCAAAACTTATTTTAAAGTATTTATAAAATACGATATCACAGCCAACTCTATAAAAAATTAATAAAATCTTAAAAAAACTATAAAATTATTCTCAATTTTTTAAAAAAAATTATATAATATTTTGTTCGATTTCTATTTTGATAAGGTTTAAAAAAAGGAACACCACGTTCCTTTCTATTATGGATAAGCGATGTGTGCTCCTCTAATATATGGGTGATCACTTTTGATCAAAAATTCCCGTGTCATGTACATATTTTTAAAAATATATAATTAAATTTGAAAGATATTTTTTAATTAATATAATATTAAATTATTAAATTATAAAAATAAAAGAAAAACTATCAATTTTCATGATATTGACAAACAGCGGGTTATAATATCATGAATCGGAATGATATCATCTTCGGATAAACATTTTATTAATGAATATATGTGGTCAATATTTAATTATAAATGAGTTCTAAAAAATAACTTTATATTTTTAATAGAGTAGGGTGTTTTTTAAATTTTAATTTTATTTTCTTTCCAATAAAAAAATTCAGTTAATTTTTTATACTTACCAAATATCAAACACGTGAAAAATATCTTTCATTGCACATCCCAACACCAACATATAAATATATTCTACAACAGATAAATGGAGCCTTGCTGGGACTCATTTTTACCTCCCACTGAATCAAATAATCTAACAATCCTCTATAATTATATACATATTTTTAAAAATCTATAATTAATTTTGGAAGATGTTTTTTAATTCTTTTATAATATGAAATACTTAAATTATGAAAATAAAAAAGAACTTAAGAGTAATAATTATTTTTTTAATTATTTAATTAAATATGAACCATTAAATTTTCGATATAAATAAGATATATTAGATAACCAATTCATTTCTCTTACCAAACTCATTAATTGAAAAAACGCGTGGCATATTGCTGTCTTATATAACCTCTAAAAAAAGAAAACGATTTCTTACCCACAAGAATTAGTAACAATGTTGCGATATAAATGGGATAAAAAACAGCCTCACTATCGATACTTGTTTCGTAATTTGTTACCTCGAAAATCAATACTGAATTACAAGAGTAAGGCCTTTGCGATTTCCACACCTGAAAAAAGATAATAAAAGCATGATTCAAGGACAAAGAAAAACCAACATTGGACTCTACACCTAATCAAATAAAAAAAATATTCACATTCCTTGTATTTACAAATAGCAGAAAGGGTCATTTAATCATTCTACACCAACATGAGATAAATTATGAGAGAACAGACTACCATTGAATGTAACCAAAAATAGATAATATCATCCATAGCTGCGTTCTCACCAAGGGGCATAGAATTCAACCAAAATATCTTTTTTCCATCCATAACTATCTCACTAAAATTATCTGGTGTCTGTATCACCCCATGTGAGGGCTCTATAAAAATCTTGACATTGGTTCTTGCAAATCAAAATTCATATAAAAGACAAATTTGCATCAGAGGTAGTGGCATATATATATCAGACTGCAGACAAGAATCAAAATGCATAGCAAGAATTAGAAAATCTAAAATACTCATAAAAAAGAGCAATTTTTTTCAACAGATTCTGAACATGTTTCTGTTTACTTGGTATAGAA
>JAOVVI020004877.1:0-17122 GCA_028571085.2 Nepenthes alata
CAACTTGTTAATTTTACTAAATTGAGCTCAAATAAACTTTAACAAATGATTTTAACCAAGCTCCAAGTAAATTTATTGATTAGCAAGTCTAACCATCTTGCGAATGATTGATACCTTACTAGTAACTATTAATAAACATTGACTTATTAAATGTAAATATTTCTAGCATAAATAAATAAACATGTTTTCCCAGAAAAAAAAACTATCATAATAGAAATGTGAAAAGGAGAAGAAACAGAAAAAAAAAATGGAAAACAAAACGAAACAATTTTCCCAACCAAACTATTGTGGATTTTGGGCTACCTTAGATGGGTTTCTGTAAATACAGGCTGTGATTTTTATTCACATGACACATTCTTAGGATCCTTTATGCAACAAAATATTTAGTTGGAAAATCAATTTTCAATGCAAGTTGACAGTCAGTCTCTTCGGCTGCTCTCAAATTAATTCGTATTGATGTGTAAACAATTGGCAAGTAGAACTGGTGCATGAGGAAGGCTAGGAAAAAAATCAAAGCATACCCAAATTCTTTCGGAAGAAGCTGTTTACATTTTTGGGCGGGAAGGTGCATAGCAGTTTATATGAACTACATTGAATTAAAAAATTCAACATAGTTATTTCTCGATATATCATATCATTTGAGTTCGACTTCATAGTAATGGAAGTATTCACTTACTGAGAGAAAAATAGTAGAGAAGACTAAATCTAGAAGTTGGTTCAGATAAGACTTAATGTTGCAGAAATTAGAGCTCAAGAAGTCAAATATGCACTTCAAAAGATTTAAAAAATGGTCAATCGAGTGGAACAGCAGAAGCAGATTTATATAACCGGCACCACTTTGTGGGACGAGAGGCTTTGTTGATATGTACTTGTTTGAGAAATCAACAAAAAAATCATCCCCAACTCCTCTTTTAAACCACTGCTTCAGAAACTAATAAAAATACTATCACTGTAACAGCAAATATGATGTCACACAAGGACAACCATGATGCAGTAGAAGATTGTCATCCATCTAATGATTTATTACAGACAACAAAATTTTAATATAAGATTTTACTAAGCCTCTAAATTAAAAGTATCATCACAAGAGTTCTATTAGAACCACCAATGAAACAAAGTCCTTACAATTGGTTCTTGCAATGGAAGAAGGTGGGATGAAAAAACAACTCCAGAGAAGTAAATAGAAAGAAGATACAATAAATTTTGCAACGTGGAGTGCGATTGCTATTCCACCAACATCCAAACAATTGGTATAGTGAAATAATGTACCGAAATAAAAAAAACAGAAATTTACATAAACCCCTTTTTACACTAGAGGCATATTCAGCAGTGTTAATGACCAGCAGCACCAGTGATTGTGGTCAGCCATTGCAGACCAACAGGTCCAAAAGTAACGGCAGCTGCTATGGCCAATGCGGTGGTGAATAAAATGGTGGTAGGAAAAAATTTTCCTTGTGCTTTGTATGGTTAAGAGAATTGAACTTCTATGATTCATCAATATCGTAGGCATCACACCACCACTGAACTACTTATTAATATATGTTATTGATAGGCAGATGTTCTTTATCTAGGCTGCAGCCAATTGGCAAAAAAATATATTTTAGTTTATACTTTTCTCATCCAGCTAGGTATCACTGATAGTGTCTTCTAAAGACACCATACCTGGAAGGCAAAAAATGTCTCCCGAAAAAACAAAAATTGAAGAGCTGAAAAAACCAAACAATGCTTTGCTTAAAGATCTGAAACCATTAAGAATTCGGTGACTGAACCATTGCATAAGGAAGAATATAATCTGGTGCTATGGAAGAAACTCGAGGACTGCAGCAATGAGAGGTTGAAAGGAAGTAGGAAATTTTCAAGGATCTGAAGGAAATTCTTCCCAGGGAAGAAATATTGGGAAGCAAAAACCAAGAGTAACTTAACATCAAGGGAGAGATCCGATAGACAGTTTCTTCAGAAGAGGAATAAAGCACATTGAAGATACAACATCAAACCCAAGCATATGGTGAAGAAATATGTACTCTTTACAAAATCGTTTTTATGCTCTGAAGTCTAAACTCATCCAAGCTGGAAATGCCATCTTCTTTTAAGAGTAATGCACAAGTAGATTTTGGTAAGCTGAAAGGCTCTACGAAGATAACGGGCATACTCTACAACAAATATCTCCTAGGGAATCACGGGTGGAGGAGGGGCACAAAATAGATCAATAGAAGTTTATAGTGACAGACACGTCACACATAACAAGAGCAACTATATTAGGCGTGCCAATAATGAGATCTCATCTTTCATATCCTTGTAGAGAAAGAACATTTCAAGACTCAAGACAACATGGCTGTAATTGGAAAAGATGAGCCTAGAAATGGGAGGTGGAGATCAACAGGTGGTAAAACCAAGAAACTTCTGATAAAGAATGCCCCTTGTGGCATGTATTCACCAAATCAAGCATGCCTTTGTCGTTAGTTTATATTTAAAACTGAATCTGATGGAAAAAAAATGTCATGTAAGATCATCTGTCAAAGCTTATGTACAAACCTATCATCATCGTCACCAACGATATGTCATGGGTGAAATTCCTCTAGAAGAAATAAAATCAGCCACAGAGATCTCAGTTCAAAAGTGCAACCATTACAATTTTTCATATGTCAATAAACAAAAAAATTGCTAAGATTATTTAATTTTATATTTTTAAATAGTTCAACAAAATGCATGTCCTTCAAGTAAGAATAACGTGAGAAATACTGAATGGAAAAAGGTAAAAGCATCCAAAGAAAGCTTGAATTCCATCAAACTTACCGATTGAATAAGTTGTAGACATAAAACATCACTTTTACTCCGGCATAACGTTAATGGCACTCCAGTTTCCAAGTTAACAGAAGTAACTCCCAGATTGGTGCCTACGAAAATAAAACAGGATTAGTGCATAAAACTGTTATTTCTTCTTTGTGATTGAATCATTAGACAGGACTATTTGCCATTTCTTTTTCAGAAATAAGAGAATTTTGTAACTTTTCAAACAAGCCAAATAGTAAGTACGCAGGATCAAATTCAGAAGCTAATGATTTCCACCATCATTGAAGTCAAGAGCGGCTTCATGGTGGAGGGAAACAGCTTGTTTTACAAGGTTAATAACTTTTAAGATGTAGTTTAGTAATAATTATAACTTCTTCACATTGCCAAGACAAAGACATTGGCAATTAAATGAATGCTATCTAACAATGTTTACACATCGCCAAACACGGATGACCTTTGCATACCTGAGAAATTTATCAAAAGATTAAGGGCTCCAGACCTAAAAAGGCATGGTGCTCATACATATCAGATTCATTAAGGAAACCATTTTCTAGATTTTTAGGAAATCACATTAATAAATAGGAAGACATTAAGCAAAGATCATAGCAGTTATAAAGCATAAGCCGGCAACATGGAGAACCAAGGCATCAACTATGCATACTTGTAAGAGATTACAAAAGATACAACAGATGAACATTTCAAGAATGAAGGTAATGAAGCAAGACCTGCTCTGATTAACTCACCAATCACTGCTTTACTGCCAGAGGAATTGCAATCAGCCGTCCAAATAGTACAATTCAGAGAGGCAACCTCGAGTGACCTTCCTATAACAGGAGACTGTGAATTGAGTTCCAATGGATTACCAAGATTCAGAACATAAAGCACTCCACTACAAGACTCTGATCCCAGTGTTGTAACTCTGTTCTTATGTTAAGATTGGCAAAGGCCACAATATTTTTGTATGAGTATCTATTGAAACATGCTACAAGGACTGACATCTAAGATGAATCAACAGAGGAAACAAGATTCCCATGAGAGTTGCTAATCTTATAACAAATGACCAAAACCAGTAAATAAGTCCTGTTTTTTTCTCAATCATACACGTAAGGCAAGCTGTGAAAGGATACACTGCAAAAGATGCAGTTGATGCATCATTCTCTGGGTGGAAAGACTGCTTTCTGGGCATGCTTATACAAGATATGTTCGATGAACAAAGAAATGAAGCTCCATTACTTAGTTTCCAAATATGTTTGAGGTCCTTACAGAACTCCTTTTGTCTGTCAAAGGTGCTAGGCCAAATGCGCATTGCAGTCTGCTTCTGTGCATGACAAAATTGCTGCCCCTTTTTTCCAACTTCAAAAAGACTGCAAGAAAGTGTAAATCATCTCAAGGAACAGCCCACTATAAATTCTTATATAGGAGCTGCACATAGAAACCAGAAAATTGCCACAGCAATAGAGTAACTAGACATTCAAAAAGAATTATTCATGAACAAGGGGTAAATCAGAAAATGGATTCAAAAAGAACCTCTTCAACAGCAGAGGGAGGGAGAGGGGCCTCAACTGAAAGGTCCAAGGTGTCAATAGACATTGGTCAAATAACTTATAAGGCAGAAAATGAACTGGCAGTAAGCACAATTGACACTTTGGCTATTGCATATTCAATAAGGCTGATAGGAACCCCTTTGATGAAGGATTCTCCATGGCAACGGACAACTGAGAGCTGCCAGATGGGGCTGTCAACAATGTATCAATTATAGTAAATCATTCAGTAGGCTGACATTTGGATGCTAAACTCTCCAATCAATACCAACACTTGTAGGCCCCCTAGTGCACATGTACTGTGGCTTCTGGCAAACTGTTAGGAGGGGATTACCTCTGGGTTGGGTGTATCCAGCCACAAGGTCTCCAAAGACTTTACAACTAGAACAACTGAGGTTTTCATTGGTACTCCAGCTCTATTTCAACCATCAAATCCTCTCTAGCATAAGGGTCAGCACCTACCCTCAAATCAAAGCTCGTAAGTAATCCATCTGAAGCCTTGACCTCCACGAACACTCTAGCATATCCAATTCGGTCTTCAAATTCCATAAGGGAATCAGCATAGATAGGCCTCTCAATAGCACTAACCACATAACTGAGGGTGTCCAAAACTCAAGACACTGTAAAACTTAACCCATAATGGCAAGGTCATATGAGGCCGTGTTTGGCTGGATTGCTGGAGTTTGTTTACTATTGACCCCATCCAACATCCAAAAACTAGTTTGATTTCTAAAATAAAAGGTGGCATAGCCATTAGAGTAGTAACAACACCACTACTTTTCGAACAGCCTGAAATTTCAGCTTTTCGCAAATGTGATTGTTGTTGTTTGTGTCATGAGGCAAATTCGTTCTCTTTTTTTTTTTTTCATTTTGTCTTTCTTCTTTTCATTTTTCTTCCTTCTTTTTTCTTTCTTTTTTGTTTTCTTTGGACGGAGTAACATGTACCACCACTGTACTGTTGCTTTTCTTTTTCTAGGAAAAATAAAATAAAATTATTACTCTCTTAGTATTTTTTAAAAAAAATTGTAATATATGTAATTTTGTTGTGACATTTATATGTACATATGTTAAGAGACTATTTTCTAATTTCATGCTGCTTTTCTTTAGAACATAAAGAATAGTTCAATGTTGAGATCTTCCCGGACGGTCTCTTAGATATCCTATTCTCTGATAATCCCTTGATAATTCAAGCAAATATTTTTCCTGATATTGGAAATTTCCTAAATATCTCCCTAATTGAGTATGTAATATTCTAAATTGTGTAATATCTTTCCAATTGGAAAATTGTACAAGATTATGTGAGATTCCTCTCTCCCCTTTCCTAGGTCATAAGAAGATTCACAAGATATTCTCATGTATCTTAATTATCTCATTAGGTGGATGTAGATGTGAAAGGAACCTTCCTAACTCATATCTTCCTTCCTCTGAGACATTAGTGCACTTGCTAAGTACCTTTATCCGCTGATAGAGTCCTTCTACAACCTTTGAAGTTTAACACATTATGTATCTTAATTATCTTTTTAGAATATGAGTAGGAGCACTTGTATAGAAGTGTTAAACAAAAATACGCAAAAATCACTTCTCTTGTACTTGTTCTTCTGTAATATCAGAGACATGGTTCAAGCCTTCATTGGTGGAAAATTATTGCCCCTTAACCTTCATTGATAGAAAAGAAGTGGGCCTAAATTCAACCTTAGCTGTTGAGGAGCATATCACATCCCACTTTTTCTTTGTAAAGAATGGCCTTCATTGCTAGAAGAATATCAAAGACCTCAACTAATTCATCTGTGACAGGTCTGGAATCTGTTCAAATATCATCCATAACTGAAGATGTTCAAAATCTGAACTCCCTCTCACTATTAAGAATAGTGAACTAAGGAAGGAAGAAAATGATAAGCTCCAAGAACTCCTAAACTCCCCGAATCAATCCTTTGGTATGTGCTTGTTTGCAAATTGTTTAAGTACTCTAATTCTTTTGCCTTAGGTGCCTCAACTCCATCCCATTCTAGTTCATGGGAAAATAGATTTAGGAGCCATGGACCACATGACTTTTTGCTATACACGATTCAGCATTTATAAACAATGCCTAGGGAACAAAAAGATCACAATGGCTGATAGATCATCCATTGTTGTTGTGGGTTAGGGCACTATACATCTAATATCCTCATTACCCTTACATAACGTTTTACATGTCCCAATTTTTTCCACAATTCCTTTCTCCATTCATTACATTACAAAAGATTTAAAGTGCAAAATCACCTTTCCTGATACTACTGTCCTTTTCAGGGTCACCACTGTCCTTTTCAGGATCAAATCACACAGAAGGCAATTGAATTTGCTAAGGAGAGGAGTGGACACTATCAAATTGAGAAACCCAATGGCCAAGAAGGACAAGCAACTAGATATTCCCTAGTTTGTGCAACTAAACCTACTACCCTTGAGATTTAGCAATAGCACCTACTCCATGGGCACCCCCTTCCATCCCAAAAAATTGTTCCCCCGTTTATTTTAAAGCATCAATGTCAATGGCTTTCATTGTGATACATGTGAATTAACAAAACACCATCGTGCACCCTATCTTATAAATAATACTCGATCTTTGATACCTTAATCCTTAATACACACGGGTATTGGGGGTCCATCTAGAATTCCTAGCAAAACTAGGCTCAAGTGGTTCATTACCTTTATCAATGATTGCACTAGGACAACATGGATATTTCTTATGAAATACAAGTCTCACGCTAGTACTATTGTTCTTACATTTCATAAAATGATTCATATTCAATTTGGAATATCCATTACAAGAATTAGATCTAACAATACTCATAACTACCTTAATCAAACCTTCTTATCCTTCTTTCTAAAAGAAGGAATTATTCATGAAACCTCCTACGTTAACACCCCCTCAACAAAATGGTGTCGAAAGGAAAAAGAGACACTTCCTTAATGTTATCCGAGCCCATTTTCCACAACCATGTTCCAAAATCTTTTTGGGAGGGACCTATCCTTACAATTACCTATCTTATCAATAAGATACCCTCTATGGTGCAAGGAAATCACTGCCTTATAACCACTCTATAGAGATTTTGAACTGACTTCCATATCTCAAACGAGCTACCACTAAAAGCGTGTGGATATACCTCATTTGCCCACATTCACCCACACAACTGGGGCAAGTATGACCTGAGAGCACTAAAATGTATCTTTGTTGGATACTTCCCTACAAAAAAAGAGGTACAAGTACTATTCTCCTCCCATAAGAAATTTTTTATTTCAATAGATGTCGTTTTCCATGTAGCCAAGTCTCGCTTTCAAAGTTCGCCTCCTTATCTTCCAGGGGAGTATTCTAGAGAAGATTGGAAGATTTGGAAGAGCTTCCACCTATACCTCACTTCAAAAAAAGCAATCCCACACACCAAACACTAAAAATCAGCCATTGATCACCAACCACAGAAAACCTGCCCCAACCACAGAAAACAAGCCCCTGGATCTACTAAACACTAAGAATACAAACCCCAAATAGACCGAGAATGCTTCAATCTGTCCAGCAATACCCACAACAAGTCTACCCAAGAAGGGAAAAGTCCAGTCCTCAACTCAAGCAGATTTGTGAGTCCACTTCAAATATTGATTCCACTCAATTCCGTACCTCTTGTCACAGTGAGAACAAATTAGGTCCTAATAAATTGCCAAATTTGGACCTATCTATACCCATGAGCAAAAGTATCCGGATGTCTACACAACACTTAATACCTCACTATGTTCCCTCATAAATTTTCTTCGAAAAATAAATGTTTACTGATCTCTATTGATTACATTAGCATTCACAGACCATCCATGATGCACTAAGTGATGGGAATAGAGTGTGAGTTATGAAAAAGGAAATGAGAGATCTAGAGAGGAACAAAACATAGGAAATTGTTCATCTTCCCAAGGCAAAATGGCTGGTATGGTGCAAATGGATATTTAATCTGAAATACAAATCAGATGGCTCACTAGAAAGATATAGAGCAAAGCTAGTAACAAAATGGTACAACCAAATCTATAGGATACACTATCAAGAAACTTTAGCCTCTACTGCAAAGGTGAACACCATGTGGGTGCTCCTATTTACAATAACTTTACGTTGAAAATGCCTTTTCATATGGGGACACAGATTAGGAGGTATACATGGAGCCACCACCAAGGTTCAACTGCTTGTTTGGCGACAATAAGATGTGTCAATTAAATAAATCCTCATATGACTAAAACAATCTCCTCAAATGTGATTTGAGAGATTTAAAAAGACCATGAATGATATAAGCAAAGCCAAGATCATACACTGTTTATTATGAATTCAACTGGAAAAGTTAATGCTTTACTTGTATATGTTGAAGCATGGATACAAATATTAGTGGATACTGTAAATATTAGTCGACATATATTGATATCGAGGCTCCCTGATATTAATATTCATCGATACCGCAATGATATTGCAATATATTTATGTATCAATGATATATAATGATATATCAGTCACTACTCAAAATATTGGTCAATACGGCCCTGCTAGCTTACGATTTTCAAAAAAAAAATTTCTTTTCAATATATTTAATACCAATATGTATTATTTGATATGTCCAAAATTAAGATAGCCACAATAGACTCCAATATTGATAAAGATACTAATGTTTTCATTCATGTGTTGATGATATTATTATAGCAGGGAATAATTTCAGAGAACTAGAGTTCGTCTGAGAAACCTCGCAAAGGAGTTTGAAATCAAGAAGGTCTGAAAGCTGAAGTATTTTGAAATTAAGGAAGGCATCTTCATGTTACAACAGTACATACTTGATCTATTAAGAGAAACTGGGAATCTCAGTAGTAACGTAGTAAGTAGCCCAATTGAACAAAACCACAAGCTAGGGGAAGAAGTGTAGGACTAGCAAGTTGACAGAGAAATATACCAATGACTTGCAGGGAGGTTGATTTACCTCACACACACAGTCGGATATCGCACACGTTAGTATAGTGAGGTAACAATGAGCCGAAGGAGAAATAGATGCAAATAGTCCAAAAAATCCTACACAAATTGAAATAAACACCAGGAAAAGGAATTCATTTGAGAAAGGTGGTGGACTACAACAAGAATTCTACACCGATGCAGACTATGTAAGTTCCTTATTAGACAAGAGATCCACATCCAGTTACTGCACATTTCTCAGAGGAAACTTAGTTACTTGGAGAAGAATAAAACAACCTGTGGTAGCAAGATCAAGTGCGGAGGTTGGATTTCGAGCTTGGCACACAAAGGTAAATGTGTACTATGGCTGAAGATCATCCTGAATCACATAAAAATATGGATTGAGGGGCCTATGAAACTCTATTGTGATAACAAGTCAGCTATTAATATTGCTCACAATCTGGTGCAACATGTCCAAACCAAACATATCGAGGTGAATGGATATTTATCAAAGAAAAACTTGATAGCAGCCTCATTAATACTCCTTATATGTCATCAAACAAGCAACTAGCCAATGTAATTACAAAAAGGTTAGCAACTTGACAACTCCAAGAACTTACAAGAAAACTAGGCATGGAATATATCCATTCACCACCTTGAAGGGGAGTGCTTAGATATTTCTAGATGATCCCTTGTATACTCTGAGAAAATCGCTTGATTGTTTTAGGGAATCTTCTTCCTAATATTTACGACCTAAATATCTTCCTAATTGATTGTGTAATATTCTAGATTATATAATCTCTTTCCAACTGGGAGATACATGAGATATTATCAAGTATCTTAATTATCTCATTAGGAGATACATGAGACATTCTCATATACCTTAATTATTTCTTTTGAACAAACACATGAGCACTTTCATAAAAGTATTGTAAATTGTGCTAAATAAAAATATGGGAGAACTACTTCTTGTAGTTAGCATATTGGTTTGATCTTTTTTTAAGTTTTTTATTTTGTACCCTTCTTTGAAAAAAAAAAGAAATAAATGAATATGTCAAATTTGTAAGTCCCCTGCATAGAGCCACATCCCTCCTTAAAAACATTCCTCATGCAATCTTACTCCCAAATTTGAAGAAGAAACCTTTAGCATTCGCCGAGACTCCCTGTAAGCCATACTCGAACCATATTTTTTTAGGAATAGATTCAACCACAGGAAATTCCAACTTATTTCCAATAAAATAGCCAACAAGAGTTGTTTCCCATTTTTTAATACCCATAAGTGCAACAACAAGAGGTGGCCTAACAACTATTTTAGAATCACACTGGGGGAAAGTATGTTGATTGAGCTCTTAAAGGGGGAATGCTGGTGTAACAACTCACGACAAGAGCTTGGCAATCTAGGAGAACCAATTGAGTAAGGTACAAGATCAGAAACCTCACTCGGGATAACAAGAAGGCAGGCCTCATCCTGAGGAGGAGGAGAAATCACCAAGACATTTTTACAGGGTAGAGAGGGCCCGCCTATGAGATTAGCCAAGAAGGTGCCTTCAAACACCCCCTTATAAGGAGCGACAATCTAAACCAACCGAGCAAAAGGTGCCCTATACAGGGGCTCTACAACACCACCGCCGCCCAATTGAATATTCAGTGGAGATACCTTGGCCAAAACAGCTACATGGCTAATAGGAGGAAAATTACATGATGGACTGGTAAACTGAGCAACAGACAATCCCTTACAGGTTAAGCGCGGAATTTCACCAACTATATGTCTAGGATTCAGCACCAGAGAATAAGAATTAGGCATGACCAACAGAAAATCCAAGCATGCTTAACATATAGAAAAGGGAGGGGGAATTAAAAAGTGATGTATCTAAAAAATCTGACAGCAAATATATCGAAGCAGTATCCCTCAGCTGAAAGAATAAGGATCTATAATCAAATGGGAAAGATAGGTACATGTCCAGATGACATCAAAAGGTACTTTTAAGTTTCCAGATAAAACAACAAGATTTGAAAGTGAGGGGAATAGAGAGACAGCAAATAGTTGAAACCAAAACAAGGAAAAAATGGGTGCCACTGTAATTGTTTCGTACATTCTAGGCTCCAAGAATGATCTAATACGTACAATCTTACCTCTACATAGTAAGGCCATCATTATAGATTGAATCCATGACCTCCAAATCACAACATAGCAATGTTACTATAGGACCAAGGCTCATGCCTCACACATAAAGACAAGCATAGTTCTTAACAAAAAGAATCACATCCGTCATAAGGATAAGTTTCAAAAGTTTGAAGGATAAAATTTTGAAGGCTAAAGAACTTCGGTTCATGCTATTTGCCAACCAAGTATCAGAAGAATCATCACAAGAAGCCAAAACATCAATCCTGCAGCTTGAGTAAAGAATATCTCCATTAATTCTGCTCCATCCAAAATGCACAAATGTGTTCAGTCACCACAGCAATAGTACAAAATAACAAGCGTGCAGGAAGGGGGTGTGATATGAAAAGGGCCAGCAATATACACATAAAATTAACATACAACTGATAAAATGAGGATTGTCATTTGATCTCTATTAAGGTACATCTGAAAACTATGCCATCAGCCAACCAGGTAGATATGAATATTGCAACAGAACATCAAACAAAGCTACATCCAGAAGGTAACAATAATCACAAGAGCTTCCTATAAAATGCTTTGCACACACATATAAGACATTGGAATCAATACACAACCAATGCAATGAGCAGCGTATAACAGTATGGATGGTGCACCAGAAGCAAACTTTTCAGGGTACCTCAAGCTGCCATTTACACCACCTGTTAGCAAAAAATCTGTTCCAAATTGGCCCACAGGTGTCTCCACATTAGCATGCATAAGTCCTAGTGCAGCATTGGCATGCTTTTTTGTCCCCTGATACTTCCAAACCTATAGTGTAGGTAATATCAGTCTCTCAGGCAAATTGTAGGAAATGCCCGAAAACAATAATGTCAAATCATCGAGAACAAATGACTTATAATGATGGCTGTAAGAATATGCTATTAGAAAATGCTAAGCAACTTATAATGATGTCTGTTAGAATATCTATTAGAAAATGCTTTAGGATTTTGTAATGGTAGTCTAGCATTTTTAATATATGTAAATAATTCTAAAAATAAATATGCATAGAACCAACCTAACCATGGGGTTTTCTCCTCTTCTTCTATTCTTATTTTACATTGTACAATAGAAAAGTTGTTCTACCGCCGCAGCAATGACGACGACATCATTTTCCAGTGCACCTTGTCTTCCACAAGCAAAGCCCCTAAGTCATTTTTCTCCACAATTGACGCACCAATGGGCCCTTTACATCTCTTAGGTTCTTCAATCGATTCTCCACATTAGGGCATTTTTGTTCCACTATTTCTTGATCTTATAGGTCAATTCAGTGCTTTCTTTGGGATTCCAGTGAGTTTCCATTTGTTTTCTTGATTGTTCGTGGCTTTCCTTGATTTCTCCTGCAATGGTGTAAGTTCACTCTTTGTGCATGGAGATATTGTTGGGGCTCTTCTTTGTCAACAATCCTCTATTCTTAGTGGTTCTTCAGGTAATTTCTCTTGTCGTTGCTTTCCATAGTGTGGTGATTCTCCTTCCTTGGTTTCCTAGTGATTCTCGGCCCATGTTTTTCTATTTGTTGAGTGTATCTTTGTTTTGTTCTTTCATGCTCCATAATGGCGCTTCTATCCATGTTCTAATTTCGTATTCATGGGAGTTTTATTTGTGTGGTTACCAGTTTCTGTGTGCTCATTCAGGAGAAATTCCTTATCATGTATTATTTTCTAACAAACCATTATATTTTCTTCCCATGAAGAGTTTTGGTTGTGTATGTCATATTATGTCCACAATATTCAATCTCATATCAGGTGACCAACCTTGATCACAAGTCTCAATGGTGCATTTTTCTTAGATATCCTTATGCTCGAAAATGGTATCGGTGTTTTTCTTTAGAGTTGGGATGTTTTCTAGTATTCTCTAATACCATAGATTCGAAGTCTAAACATTTTTATCTCAACGTGTCTTCAATGAGTCCATCATTGAGCATCCTTCACAAGGAGGAATGATATCATTGTACATGAGATTGTCCATAAGGTTGTATTGCAGTTACAAATGCCTTGTCCTCCTATTGCTCAGTCGTATTATCGTGGTCCTCATCAGGAATTTGTTCCTCTCTAGGAGTGGATCTCAAGCCAATGAATATCGAGTCAATTATTAAGACTATAAATACTACTATTCCAAATCAGAGAACTGATTTGTCCTCTTCGTGTTTCTCATTAGGGAGCTTTACTATGTATTGTGAGATATCCCAAAGGTATACCAAGACAAAGTGAGTACAGTGATCCTGGTCATACTCAATTGAGGGTTTTTTTGATATTGATAGAGTTGAGTAGCTATACGATCAAAATCTACCACCAACTATTGTATATTTTTTGAAGGCAACTTTGTGTCATGGAAAAGTAAGAAATAAAATATGGCAGCTAAGTTAACTGACTAGAACTTCTCCTTAACAACTTCTTGTATGTTGTTCTTGCTTGATCTTGCTGTTATGTTCAGTTACACAATGTGTGTGTTAAATCCGGATAAAAACTGCTTCTGTAGTTCTGTTGCATTTGCTGATCTGGTTTCTGTTGCTGATTTAGCGGCCCCAACTTTGACTAGCTGTCTTGCTTTGATTATTTGCTTATTGCTGCTCTTTACATGACACAAGCCCATGATCACACATATCACAGCTGTCAACTGAAAACAATAGTCTTACATTTAATTTCCTGGGCAATACACTATCCTGGTTTGATTGAATCCCAAATTTAACAAATATGAAATCTACGCATATGAAATTATTATTGCATATTTCATATCTATATGCAATCAAAAAATGGAATTCTGGACTCAGTCCTTTCAGCAACAAACAAATATGAAGTGAATGACAAGACAAGCATTCACAAAATGCAGTCACCACATAAGGACTTGTATGAATTGCATGGTGATATGACATAAATACAAAGTGAAGTTGGAGGCAAGGCATCATATTTCTGAAAGAATAATATAAAGACACTCAGCATCATTGACCATTAATAAACATATAAACCTACTCAAGAACATAGTGAGTTTAGAATATTATGTCATTAGATTCAAAGACAGCACCACAACTAATCTAAGAACAGACACATGCAGTATAGCATAACACTGAATTACATTAGCCTAAAATTATATTTTCCAGCAATTAGCATACCGGTTTCAGCATCATTCACCATACAGAACATCTAAACACAACCTCAGAATTTCATATTGTGCTTTATGCTCCAGGACTGGCATCATAACTAGTCCAAGAGCACAACTCAGGTCCGTTGAGAGAGAGAGAGAATTGCACATGCCTGCAAGCATATATAAATGCACACAAACTCACGCACTCATACATAAAATTCTAAAGAATACCATAGGTCGAGATACTAGGGTCTTCATATATTCCTCTTGAAAGCTACCCTTTCGTTTTCTAGTGGAGATTATATTCCCATACAGCTCCCTATCCTGAAGCAGCTTAGCATTCCTAATTGCCTTCCTTAGGAAGCTTTTCACCTGTAAACATTGTGCTCCATTAGTTGTGAAAAGCAGTATTCAATTTAGTAATGACAAAAAATGATACCACATAGAATCAAGATTTAAAGGAGAAATGGACAATGTCGGTATGCTAGATGTGTGTTGGGCAGCCCAGTAGGGTTTCAGACACGTACATATTAGCCGCAAAAAACAAGTAAATATATGTAACAGCATTTAAGGAGGATATTAGTGAACAGGGATATTGTTGTGCGAAGATTAGAATACATCTTATTAGGATTAAGATCTTAGAGAGAAGAAATTTATTATTTTAATTCTGAATTTGATGTTATCGGGTTGGGCCTATATGAAGTGCTATAGCTTTCAATTATAGAAAATTGACCAATTCATCAAAATTGATACGGTATCAAAGATAGACCCTCTGAACAACTGTTCTTTCAGTGCTCTCCAAGTTTCCTGGTTTTATTGGTTTTCTTTAGTGATTCATCCTAGACATATAGGGCTCTTGGATTTCAAATTTTTTGGGATTCTCATCTTTCTCCACGATTTAGTATTTTGGATTTCATTTGTTTCATTGGTTCTTTCATTTCTTGGTATTTTGTTGCTCCAAAATGCTTGTGTGCTTCTTTATTACTGTGAATTGAAACAACAAATATCATATTTCTAAGATCCTAATCCTAACTAAATATTGTGATAAGGATTATATATAATGCTATCACAGCAATATCCTTACCCACTACTATCTTCCCTAACTATGATTACAAATATTTAGCTGTTTTGTCTGGCTAATATGCACGTGTCTAAGACCCCATTGGGTTGGCTAATACACATGCCTATTATACTAACATCTTACACCGCTTCGGTGGTTGGTTACCAACTTGATTTATCTAACTATTATTTAGCCCAATATTTTTTGCTTAGCCACCAATTCAGTTAGTTTACATTAAGCATGCGACATCTACATTTGGTGGTTGTTTGTCATATCCTTCTTCCTAGTCATGGCTTTTTTCTCTTACCAGTTCCCCTACAGATATTATTGGTCTTAGAGATGCTGAATGGACATGATGCCCTAATACTTGTCGCACTATCATGGATTGGTGTATGGTTCTTAGAGATTCCATAGCATCTTGGAAAAGTAAGAATTAAGATGAGTTTCCAAATCTTCAAGTGATTTCTTAGAAGTATTTCGGCTTTGTGGCCTACTATCTAACCTTGGGTTGTCTCAATTTGACCCTAGTCCTTCCTATATCAACAACATGAGTGTTATTCAGATTGTTGCTAATCTTGTTCATCAAGGATGTATCAATTGTATTGAAATGGATTGTCATTATATTCAAAAATTTGTAGATGCTTGTGTTATTTTTCTTCCACATGTTCTCAAAGACCTTCAAATAGCTGATTTATTTATTAAAGCTATGACCAACCAGCATCATCAATTTCATGTTAGTAATTGGACACTTTTTAATAGCTCATCAACAATTTGAGGAAAGACATCAGTATGATAGGCATGTGCGTTGGCCCAGCCCATTAGGATTCTAGACAAATGTACCCATTAGCCGTACAAAACAACTAAATATTTGTAACCATATTTGGGGAGGACAATACTGAATAAATATATTGTTTTGCTATGATCATAATGTTTTTAATCACAATATAGAGTTAGGATTACCATATTAGACATTAAATATTTGTCATTTATATTTTAAAATTGATGTTATCTAGTTGAATATGTTAGAGATCGACCTGGATACACACAATCCAGCGCAACGGAATAAGACCAGAACCTTTCTAATGTTAAAAATACAACAATATACAATATTTTTAACGTAAAAAATCCTTTTTAACCAAGGGAATAATCGCGGGACAAATTCCGAACAAATCCACTATAAAAGTGCTGGTAACAATAACCCCTTCCGAAATCCCTTCAATACAATCCCGAATGAAGAATGAGTGATTATCACTCCCATCAATACACCCAATAACTAACAAGAGAAATACAATAAGAAATACAAACAATCAAACAAAAAAACGCTCTAGAAATCAATTCTAGAACCATGTACCCAACCTTGATAAAGAACGAAACTAAAATCGGACCTAAATCGGATACCAAACCCCTTCATCTTCTCTCTTCTTCTCTCCTTTCTCTCTATGCAGTGTTTCTTGTATGAGAATGATTTCAGAAGTTACCCTAAAACACGTCTAACGCGTTTTATACTGCAAACCGTGCTCGAGCACCCATCAGGCGCAACTCGAGCATGG
>JAOVVI020004878.1:0-17122 GCA_028571085.2 Nepenthes alata
AACCACATAATCGAGTGGCTATCGGAGTCATAAATATAGTATTGATAAGGGTCGCCAACAACAACACTCTAGATCATCCCAATAAGATTCTTCAAACAAGAGATAGAAATTTAGGGTAAAAAAAATGTCATTAGTTTTATAATGACGATATAGCACACATGAAATATCTCTCCACTATGATTCTCTTGTAGTATTTGTATTTGTTTCTATATGATTACTAATTGATATGAGTCTTTATAAATAATGAACCTTTAAAAAATATTTTATATTTCGATATATTCATTAAGTTAGAGCCTCAAAGCAATCAAATAGAACTATCGGATGGACCATTATATGGACTTAACAATGAATCGATCCAGGTGAAGAGAATAGTACAATTAGAAGTTACTTTGGGAACATATCTGAGAATGGGCTCACATATACTAACTTTTCTAGTTATAAATCTTCCCTTGGTTTATAACACTATATTGGGCAAACTATGCTTAATAACCTTTGAAAATGTTACTTTAATCCCAAATCTAAAAATTGAATTTTTAACTAGATACGGGATTGGTGAAGTCACAAAAGACTAGATCACGGAAGAAAATTGTTACTTAATGTTGATAAACGGAACAACTAGGACTTCTTTTCTTGCACTCTAGCTAACATGTTTGATATACCAACCGAAATGATAGTTCACAAGTTTGAAGAATGCTACTACTATAAAATACCTTATTCATGATAGATCAAAGAACCTACTACTATAAAATAATACCATTCAGATTGAAAAATGCTGGATCAATCTATCAAAGGTTAGTGAATAAAATATTCAGGCGATAAATTAAATAAATATGGAGGTATAAGTGAACAATATATTCATCAAAAGCATACTTATCGAGAATTATATTGAAGATTTGGTGGAGGCATTTAAAATACTCAGAGTATACTCAATGAAGTTAAATCCAACCAAAAACATATTTGTGGTAACTTTTGGTAAGTTCCTAAAATTTATTGTCTCCTAGTGCGGAATAAAGGCGAACCTAAGGAAGATCAAAGTCATAATGGATATGAATTATCAAAAAAATCTAGAAACTATCCAAATGGCTCATCATACTATCTTGATTCCTGTTTAAGTTAAAAAAAATATCTCTCATTCCTCAAGGCATTTAGATATGTGAAGATAATTAGTTTTCGATAGATGAAAGAGTATGACAAGCTTACTGAGAGCTAAAAAATACTTGGCAAATCTACCTCTACTAACTTGTCCCAATAAGGGTAAGGAATTATATCTATACCTAGCTATCTTAAAAATAACTTTCAGTGCCGTTTTGGTTAGGGAAAAGACAGGTGTTCAACACCTGATATACTATATTAGTAAGATCCTATCGTACACGGAGTCTTAGTCACTTTAGCCTTAATCATTGCCACAAGGAAGCTCCAAGCATATTTCCTAGCCCATATTTATGATATTAATCGATCAGCTATTAAAGTGGATCTTATAGAAATCAAAAGAATCTGAATGTATGATCAAATAGTTTATTGAATTAGGCATGTTTGACATAAAATTTAGAATTCGACCATCCATAAAGAGTCAAGCTCACGCAAACATTATTATTGAAACAACAACCCTAATCTTAGAAGATACAGATGAATACATGGGAGCAACCTTGGAGAGTGCATCTCCCGTATGGACATTGCACATCAACGGAGCATATTCATAGTCGAGAAGCAAAGCCTGGATGGTATTAACAACACCTAATGGATTCGAGATCAAATATTTAATAATGTTTAGGTTTTAGGCCATGAACAATGTGGCAGAATACAATGATCTACTAACCGATTTGAAACTAGCTAAAGAATGTTATGCCAAGAATCTAATTGTTTATGGTGATTTTGAGCCGGTAGTTAATCAAATGCTAGCTAACTCCAAAATGTCTTACTAAGACATGGCAAAAACCTTCACAAAGTATAGGGTCTCTTGTCATTTGTTGATAAGGTTGAAGTTATCCATATTCTGAGGGATGATAAATAGAAAGCTAATTAACTCTCCAAGATGGAAACTTTCGATTATCTCAAATAGTATACACAAGGTATAAATGAAATACTTCAAAAACCTAACATTAAAGAATAAGATGAAATTCTCCAACTATCGAGCGAGACAACTTGGATGACATTGTATCAAAGGTACCCCAAAGATGGAGCACGGATGACCCAGCGGAAGCAAAGTGAATTATACAAATAGTTGATTGGTACACTCTTATGGACGGGATATTGTACATGACAGATTACGTAGTATCTTACATGCGTTGTATAACTCCCATGGAAGCCAATTACACTCACTAAAAGGTGCATTTCGGCATATATAGGCAAAAATTTAGCCTTCAAAATTATATGACAGAGCTACTATTGGATCATCATGAGAAAAGATATGACGGAGTTCGCCAAGAAATGTAAGAATTGTCAAATCCATAATAGTGTACTTAGGAAACTACACACAAAACTTTAGTTTTTGTAGGCTCTCTCGGCCATTTGCACGGTGAGAGTTGGACATGATGGATCCATTTTCAATAGTGACCGAGCAATGAAAATTTACCATCGTTGCGGTAAATTATTTCACGAAATGGATAGACACATCTCTGTTGGCCAAGATTATAAAAAAGAATGTAATTGAGTTTGTAGTGAAGGGGAAGTTTTGTCCTAAATTACACTGTAACGTTTCGACCCCATACAAGATTATCAAAAATAGTAAAAAATTAAATATTTAATACACGTAAAGAATATTTATATCTATATAATAAGAACAATAACGTGCAAAAAACTTAAGAAAAGAAGCAATAATAAATATGGGATAATTTTTGTGACAAAGAAAAAACTCGATATCCACGGTAATCGAGAAAAATTCACCGAGTTTTAACGGAGAGAGAAGATATGCAATATAAAAATCAACTTACAGACCGGGTAGTAATGACGCGCTAACCTAACTAACTTACTCTCATCTTGTAATCCCTATCAAAGAACTCATTGGATTTACCCGTGGCAACGGAACCGGATACCTTCAAATCTTCACGTCAATCTTTCCTCTCGAATCACTTAAATTGCCGAACACCACTGGAACCCAGTGTCCATGCCACTAACGTCGCCACAAAGATTAACAGGCGGAAAGAGGTGTAAAAAATAAAAACACGATATTAAGAGAAAACTTTGGCAATAAAGCACAAACGTTGGTTTGAAATTTTCTCAAAGAACCGAGTACAAGTATGATAGGCTTTGCAAGAGAAAAAGGCTCTTCAAAAGTCTACCAGAATGATCATTAGGATTCAAAACAGAAGACATCAATATATATATGGAGCCTAAATTATTTTTTAAAAAAAGAAAGCCGTTAGGAACAAAAAGGCCACGCCGCTCGAGCGGCGCCCAAGCACGCGACGGGCGTAGGATAGGGTTCAGGTGATTTCGTGCTTTGGAGCTCGAGTGCCAATCGATGAGCGCCCCGATTCTGAAAAATGCGCCTAGGTGGCGACTCAGGCACCCATCGAGTGCAACGCCCTGGGAGGGTTGGAACAGAGGAATGGAAGGCGAGAACGCTGAGATGTGACAATAACGGTCTTCTAGCATGAAACCAATGAAGATCAACCAGGCCGATATATTGTTGCAAACACCGAAAATGCCGACAAGAAACCAAAGAACTAACCTGACCCGGTCACGGAATATACCAATTTAAAATAAGACTAATAATCTCCCCATTTGATAATTCTATAAAAAAATTTATACATAAAAAAATAATAATAAAATACAAAAAAATTTCAGGTTCAGACACTACTAAGATAGAACTCGTGTACATAAAAATTGACCCAAAGATACATAAAAATTGACGCCTGGATACAGTTGACACAATACAAAATGAAGTACAAAAACTTTGAAAGCGGTCTAGCTGCTGTGCGCCAAGGGAGAAACCGAGAACTACTATTCTTGGACAAACATGGTTAATGCAGAATAGAAAATTTCAAGGATATAATCGCAGGAGATAAATAAAATAATCATAAAAGGTAACAAATTATCAAAAATAAAAAAAAAATAAAACTCTCCCCAATAAGAATAATCTCCCCCTAACTCCCCCTAAAACAAATAATGAAACACCCCTCTAAAGTAGATATCTACTCTCCCTTTTTGTCACGAATGATGAAAGAGTAATTAAGCTCGCTCTTCTTGATCTATATTTTCTTACATGTTTTATAATATTGGTTAAAATTGTCACTTGATCATTTTGAAGGTTGATATAATTGATGAGACTTTCTATCTTTGAATTTTACCAAAAATTATTTCAAAAAGTGGTTACAGGGTAATAAGGATAAATATGATTAGTGGTGCCGTACCCATGACACATTAGGACAAACATAATATTAACATTATATTTGTACCTTTACTTCCTAGAGAGACTAACATTAAGGTTTGTTCTACTTTTTAAATTATGACAACTTTGAAAATTGGTATGAATCTGAAAGGGAACTCTTGATGGTTGATTACAATAAGAAGATGTTATGCTACTTTGTCTTGGAATCGAAGTAACTCGAAGAAAAACAGTTTTGGGATTAATATGGGCTTTCAAGGCATTTTCGGAATAACTCAATCCAATTTTATTTCCTTTGATTTTTCCCAAATCGAGCATATGATCCAATTGCTTGGGCCCATTGGAAAATTATTTCAGATCATTGCGAGCAATTTTGAGATCAGATTAAAGTGCCTTGATCTTTTCGGTAAATGAGTTATTTAACTTTTTAACTTCTTGAATTTTTGTATCTAGTTTAGATTTAAGAGCTAATTTTTCTTTTTCAATTTTTATCAGTTTATACTTTAACGACAAATTTATTTTCTTGATCTGTAGACATTCTTTAAACAATCTGTTATACGAATCTTGAATATTAAAAAATTTAACTTTTGACTCGTTCTCAGAGTCATCAAATTGATTAAGAGTTTCTTCTAAACATTCATCATTTCTACACATCGAGATCATAAAAACCATATACTTGACATGGCCATCTTCAATACACCTTTCAACATCTTCTTCTTCGCCGTTGTTTAAGATCACATTAGCCATGAAGGCTTGATCTTATTGGCGTTTAAGATTTGGACATTTAGCACGATAATGGCTTAAACCATTACACTCGTGACATTTAACTCCTTAGGTAGTTTTCGATTTGGATTCTTTAATTTCGTATTAGTCTTTCTTATCAAATTTAGGTAATAATTTTAAATCCATATTGGTTTGTCTCATGAAGATATATTTTTTGTCAAATTTTTTTTAAAATTTCTAATAAATAAAGTAAAATTTTTATCACTATTCGACTCTTTATCGAAGTTACGGTCTTTATCTTCCCTAATAGATTTTAGAGTGATCGATTTATTTTTCCTTGATTGGGGAAGTGTGTGCTCATAAGTTTGAAAAGATCCTACTAGTTTTTTAATCTTTATTTTATCAAGATCTTTACTTTCTTCGATAGCGGTGATTTTAGGTCTAAATCGTTCAGAAAATGATCTAAGAACTTTTCTAACAATTTTATTTTCAGGAATTCGTTCTCCTAAATTAAATGTAGAGTTCACAATATCATTTAATTAAGTATAGAATTCATCGAATATTTCATCATCTTTTATACGGATTTTTTCAAATCTGGTAGTTAGTATTTGTAATTTTAAATTTTTAACAAGTTTGGTTCCTTCATGAGTGATTTCAAAAGTATCTCATGTATTTTTTACGGTTTTGTACATAGATATACGTTTAAACTCTTCGAAAGATACAGCCATAAAAATGATATGTAGTCCCTTACTGTTTAAATTATAGGCAACAAGTTCTTCTTTTGATCACAAAAATAAAACTTTTGATTCATCGTTGGTTAAAATTTTAGGGGGTGTCCACCTCGTTTGAGAGCTACCCCACATTTGCTCATCCATCGATTTGAGAATGGCTTTCATAGGAACCTTCCAATAGGCAAAATTGATCCCATCAAAAATGGAAGGAACGGAGAGCGATCCACTCATACACATCTAGATTGTGGGTCGCGAATCGAGGTAAGTCTCTCTAATACCAAGTGAAGGAAAAGTTTTGTCCCAAATTACACGATAACGTTTCGACACCATGTAAGATTAGCGAAAGTAGTAAAAAATTAAATATTTAATACACATAAAGAATACTTATGTCTAAATGATAATAACAATAACATGCATAAAACTTAAGATAAGGAGTAATAATAAATAGGGGATAATTTTTTGTGACGAAAAAAAAACTCAATACCCACGGTAATCGAAAAAAAGTTTTTGGGCTTTAACAGTCAGGAAAGATATGCATTATGAAAATTAACTTACTGATCGTATGGTAACGACGTACTAACCTAATCGATTTACTCTCATCTTGTGATCCCTACCAAGGAACTCTTTGAATTTATCTGCGGTAACGGAATTGAACACCTTCTGATCTTTGCATCAATCTTTCCTCTCAAACCACTTGAATTACCGAATACCACTGGAGCCCAGTGTCCACGCCATTGACATCACCACGAAGGTTAACAGGCGGCAAGTGGTGTAAATAAGAAAGGATGATATGAAGAAAAAACTTTATCAATAAAGCACAAACATTGGTGTGAAGTTTTCTCAAAGAATGGAGCACAAGTATCATAGACTTTGCAAGAGAAAAATGCTCCTCAAAAGTCTGCCAGAATAATCATTTGCGTTCAAAATATAAGACATATATATATATATGTAGTCTAAATTATATTTTTTAAAAAAAGCGAGCCATTAGGAACAAAAAGGTCACGCCGCTCGAGCACCACCCGAGCATGCGGTGGGCGCAGGATAGGGTTTAGGTGATTTCGTGCCCTGGAGCTCGAGCGAGGATCGGGCGCTCATCGAGCGCCCCGATGCTGGAAAACACGTCTAGGTGGCGCCTCGGATGCTCATTGAGTACTAGGGTCTGAGAAGGGTGCCTAGTTGGCACCTCGAGCGCCCATCGGGAGCAATGCCCAGGGAGGGATGGAACGGAGGAAAGGAAGGTGTGAACCCTGAGATGTGACAATAACGGTCTTCTAGTATGAAATTGATGAAGATCTTCCGGGTCGATATATTGTTATAAACATCAAACGTGCCAACAAGAGACCAAAGAACCAACCTGTCCCGGTCACGGATTATGTCAACTCAAAATACGACTAACATGTAGGCTTAGAATACTAGATATCATATTGACCGACTGTTGTATCTAAATCTCTGGCAAAAATATTCACAAAATATTGTACTGGCCTAAGGATTAGATTAGTTTACACATCAATCTCTTACCCGCAAACAAACAAACAAATGAAAGTAACCAACCACACGATAGTGAATGGAATAAAAATAAAGCTGAATATAGTTGGAGACAACTAGATAGACAAACTTTCATCCTTTCTATGGGCTTACCGAATGACTCCAAGAATATCAACCTGAGAGAGACTTTTTAGTTTATACTTCAGAACAAAAGCAATAATCTTAATGGAGATAAGATTGCCAAACTACTGATTATTAAAAGAATTTATCAATTTAACTAAATTAATTACCATTAAAAAAATATATTATGATATATTCCTTACATGTATCACTTTATTCTCTATAGAAGCATGCTTGGTTGGGATTAAGTGGAAAAAAATATTATAGGTGATATATATTCTCAGTTTATTCTCATTCTCTCGTTTGGCTTTAAAATGACGATCAAAAATAAATGTGACATGTGAGATTTACTGTAAAGAAAATGCCACAAATTTTGACAGTGATGGGTCTTTTTATCGTTAGATAAGTAAAAAATTGATAATCGCTAGTCCTATTCTATCGTATTTGTACACCCCGACCACAAATTAGGGGATCCTGCTCCACGAAACACTGTGCTTCACAGATCTTTTTTTCTTTTTTACTCTTTTCTTTTTTTAATATATATTTTATAAAAAAATTAAAAAGAAAAAGATGTATAAAATATAATGTTTCATGGAGTAGGATCCCTGAGATCCCCGGACCAAGGCATCCCCACCTATGCTCCTCGGATAACATTTCCCGCCCTCCACCGATTACAATGATGCTATTCTCACCTTATTCTAAATAACAATATTCATTTTTCACAAACCAAATAATCTAATATATTGTTAATTTATTTTAAAATTATACTTATTACTGATTATATTTAATTTATTTTTAACAAGTACCATCCATTTACACCAACAAAAAATATTAATCAAATCCCCCAAAACCAGGAGGTGTGGGGAACTCCACTAAGATTATCCCCAAAAAATAAACAAATCAGAGTAGGATTTCCAATCCCCACAATCCCACTTACTCCTTTTCTGAAATTCATAAAAAATAGTTAATAAGTAAAATAGAATAACTCTCTCTTTAAGCTTTTCTTTATTATTCGATTAGGGTTTTATGGATGTGTTTTTCTAATTATTATTTATTTAAATGATCGGTATTTGATGAATCAATTTGATACAAATAAGAGATGAATATATAATATATCAACACTTCTCGAAAATGAATTAAAACTAGTACAAATTAGAGAGAGCTAAATCTACAATTTAAAAAAAATTCAACTTAGATATATAGATTAATTTTTGAGATTTTTTTGATTATATTTTTCACTAAATTAATTTATGAAGACATAAATTAGCCTATTTGAATCCATGAATATAAAACTTTTTGCTTGTAGAAATAACATGCAAATCAATTTATCAAGTTGTTTTTGTCACCAAGAAAATAGCTTATCTTTCTTCTTATCTCTTCTCTAAAAATATGTTTTGATGTCATACGATAATACTGAGAATACATGACTTATAGAGAAAAGATCATTTCTAAATTATTATTGTATTGCTCAAATATTTAATTTATGATAATTATAATTAATTAAGTTAATAAAGTTACAATTGATATAAAAGGATAAAAAAATTAAATTAAAAATCAAAATTAGATCCGATGACTCAATACCTAAAGGAGGCCTGACTGGCACACAAGCACCAATTCCAATAGGCTTGGCGCTTGAGGCACACTTGAGCCAATGCTCAAGCGTAGCAACAGTGCTTAAGGCATGCTCAAATCATGCCTGAGCGCAATCAAATTGCTTGATACACACCTAAATTGGTGCTCAAGTGTCGTGCCATATAAATAGGACTAGCCGGTGGATTCTATCGTTTTTCATCAGATTTTCGAGAGAAGAGAAAGAAGCAGACAATGAGATAAGAAAGGAGGCCATAGAAGCTAAAATTTAGTTAATCCTAGCTAAGTTTTGACGAGAACTAAGTGAAGATAAGTGTATTCTAAATTTCTCATTCTATTGTTGATATTCTTTGTTAAATTTTTCAAGCATTCTTATTCCAATATTTATCAATGATATAATTTTAAAATTATAAGGATTGTATTGAGCATAAATGTTAGATTTTCATCATTTTCTGATAAAATTTTATAAGAACTTATGTTTAAGTTTATGTATAATGTATATATATTCTAAATATTACATTATAACTACATGCATGTCTTAAATTCGTGTTTTAGTGGCTTTACATGTGATGAATTTCATACACCTTACTACTGCACGTTTTGGATTTAAAATTATAAACTTATATATTTATAATTTATGAAAATATAACCTTACATGTATGCTATTAAACTTAAATTACAAATTTTTTCTAAGTTGCTGATTTTTTATTGAATTTTTGCTAAATTTTGATTCATATATATTTTGAATTTATACAAGAGCTTACACATGCTTTAAGCCATCAAATATGTGTCTTATATGTGATAAAAATATACACAATTTAATCTATATAGTCTAAAATTTAATACACTTGCTAAATTATACATATATGATTAGATTTCTACATTTGACTGCTAATTTAGTATTCTATACTTTAAAATTTAGTATGGCCAAATTCTATAGAATGCTATACATGAAGTTACAAAATAATTGAAGGAAACTTTTATAATTAAGTTATGAATTATGGTCATTTTTTTCAGAAGTAAGAAAATTAAGAATTTTTTAAAAAGAGTAGAATTTTTCTAAGAATTTGTATTATACCATAGTTATGATTTATTAGGTAGTATATTATAATATACCTTAATATAATATATTGATATATCGATATTTGAACTTATCATTCATGGGTTAGAAGCGTCATTCGGCCCCATCTATAAAGTGATATGTAGACAGCCTATTTACGGATTTAAAATAGTAGCGTATGAGTTTTGATTATGTGGGAGCATATACAACTCGAGTTTTGATTGTCCGTTTCTTTAGTCAGTAAAACCTATTGGCTCTGATCCCTAAGAAAATCCATGTTTGAGTATGATTTGATGACATGATTTGATTAAGAGTATGATAAGATACATATAAAAATTTTGTATAAACTGATCATGTAAATATTATAAAATTTCATGGCATATCATTAAAATTTTATGTATAGATCCTTCATATATATTTTTAATGTAAAGATATTATTTTATTGTTATATTTATACCATACTAAATCTTTGGCTCACTCATTACTATTTTACTAATTCCAGGTAATTGTCAAACATACAGGAATGAAGAATGATAGTGTTCAAAGAGTTTAAATCTGAGTTTATGTTATGTTTTATATTACTTTATGGTTTTCGGATAGATTTATATATTACTTTATGGTTTCCTGAACATGAAGACCTTGTTCTCGGTTTCCTGAACAGTTGCTGGTGCTCTGTTAGCGAGGAGTCAAAGTTGGAACTCAAATCAGCTTTTTCATGGGTTGAGGAGGATCAGGACTTTTCCTCTTGCGCTTATTTGGCGGCTCTCAGGCTATTATTGGTTGGCGAAGGTTCTCAACTCCACATTGCTTCCTTGTCTCCCGTCGTGGTGAAGGTTGTTTTTGAAGTCCTGACTACTATGTTGGAAGCAAAAATGACCTTCTCGGCATCTCAATATAGCAATATGGCAGAATTATTGGCTGGTCTCTGTGGTGCTGCCTCTAAGCCCTCTCCGATGCAGCTAGATCATAGAGGTTTAGAAGTGGATTGCCCTCAAGTTTTGTCCGTGATCGATGGTACCTGGTAGTATGCCAATCCCAGAGACGGCAAAAATCTAAGGCCAAGAACATTCGGATCCCTCGTACATGAGAGCCTGGTGGCTCTGGGTGGATGATGCTCGAGCTGTGGCCGGTTTGCTCTACTGATGTGGGGTCGTTGCTCTTTTTGTGCAAAGGGGGCAGATTTCATTGCTTTTCATGCATTGAGGCCGGTTTCATATTCTCCATGCTCAGAAGGCCGATCGGCTGGCATGCTGGAGCTGTGGCCGATTTACTTTGCTGACGTGGCCTGTGCATTGGGCAGTTTTCGTAAAATAGAAGCTTGGTGTAGTGCCTAGCTGGTTATCTCCTTCTGTTGTCGGTTGCAACTTTAGCAGCCTTCCACTTTGGCTGATGAGGCTTCCAGGTTTGGCTAATATGGTTCACTGCTGGATTCTCTCACATCCTCGTTTCCTATCTTTTGCATACCGACTCCCTCTCTCACATTCTCCCGGTTTGCTGTCTCTTGCTAGCCTGCAGTTTCTTTAAGGCCGATTACAATTTTGTGTAAAAGTCGAATTGGAATTGTGGCCGATTCCTTCTGATGCTGAGAAGTGGGTTGCAACTGTAGCAGTTCTCCTGGTTTGGCTGATGAGACTACCAGGATTGACTGTTGTGGTTCATTGCTAGATTCTCCCATTTTTCTCGCTTCTTCTCTTTGGCATACCGGCTTCCTCTCTCACATTTTTCCGGTTTACAGTCGCTTGTTAGATTCCAGTTGGGCGGTGTGGATTTGAGTCCGGCTGCTCCTGCTGACGTGGAATGATGGCTTGCTCCTCGTCTAATATCCCTCTTGGTGGGGTGCATGCTTTCTGCCAGATTGAGCTTTCAATCCGGTATGGGGCCTGGTTTGCTGGCATGGAATGGATTGTGATTAGGCAAGCTGTTTTATGTTATATGTGTTTTGTGGGCCAGCTTACATGCGGCCGTTTTAGATGATGTTAATCTTGATGTTGTTTTTTTCTATTTTCTTACGCTCGGTTTCATGATTTTGATCATGGTGGTGCTCGGGGAATACCCTAACTCGTTGTTCTACCTCTAAGTCGGCAAAATACTTAGAGCTAGAACATTGTCTTATAATTTTATTTATTTTAATTCAATTTACTTACTTACCGAAAATAAATAAAATGATATATTATGGTATTCGGACAATAGTTAATATGTCTAACTGTTATATTATAGGTTTTGGATAATCGTCGGTGTATTGTATTGAGTTTCGATTAGCTTAATCAATTGTTTGTTATTCCAAAAAGCTTTAGAAGATGTTTGATGATATATTTAACTGATGTACAGATTCCGAACAATGTTAAAATAATTATAATGTTGTGTCGGGGTATCAGACTGTAGGTTTTGTTTGTTAAATTGAATGTTGATTATTTCGGTATTTTATTGGTGGTCTATGGACATGAAATATAGGCTGTCCAGCAGTTGATTCAATTTAGTTGGTCTATTGTTGCATTTATAATTATGCACGAGTGTTGGTTGTCAGTTGTTGGTCATCAAAATATGTGCATAATTTTATTTTTACAAATTATATTTCTATTATTTTCTTTAAAATTTGACAGATAAGCTCCGTAAATAAGGTTTAATGTTACAATTGGGTCGATATCGAAACCACATGAGGTGCGATATGATTTAGATCCTGTGTATAATTTAATTTATTTTATTATGGTTGATTAAGATGTCGACATAGAGCTCACGTCCAAAATTAATAGATATTTAATTGGTTAATTAATAAAAGGATAATATTAATTAAGGTTTCGGGAATTTAAGACGTGACAATTATAATACCCTATCAAACAGTGAAAATATTATCACGACCCTGTAACAAGCAACCAATAGAACAAAGTTGCAAGAAAATTTAACCAAAATCAAGATTCAAATCGAATTTCGAGCGAGACGTTACATGCAATAATAATAATAAATATATCAATATGGTCCAAGGGATGGCCAACCTTTACCCATTTAGCTCAAATATACCATATCTACTCATCCCATGATATGTTACAAGAAAAAATATCTACCAATAATTCAAACATGCATATTGAAACCTAAATTCAATTTTTAATGGACAATGCCTATAACACCTCAAATATTTTTAATTTAACTAGTTCTAATTCTTTATAACTATGTGTTATTTATGTAATTATATTTAGTAGTAACAATTAAGTAAATTAGATTAATGGGGAATTAATAGTTAAGTTGGGTGTAATGGCTTGAAAATTCCTTAATTGGACCTTGAATTGATTTTGAATCTTGTTGTACTAAGTTTAATTAGTAGATCATCAAAGTAAACTTGCAAATTTAGGCTTAATTAGTAGGCTCTAGAAGTAACCTTCGTAGCATTGGATTTGAGTTAGGCTTAATATTTTATTTAGATCAATTAAATTATTGAAAATTTGTGGGACTCTATTAATATGAAATCCAACTATGAATTAGAAGACAATAGCTTAAACAATTTTATCTTTGAGGCTTATTAGGAATTGTAATAAGAGGGTTAGGATAATTGCTTTACTTAAAGAACAACTGATTTCAGCAAGCAATTAAAATAAAAATAAAATCTCAATTGGAGATGTTGCACTTTGGACTCTTTGATTTGGCCAAATTGAGATCAGAAAAGTAAGTAGATTGTGCAATATTTTGAGTGAATATTTTGGCATAATATTCTAGTGATCAAATAAATTATAAACCAAATATTGCAATGACCCTAGAAATATTGAGAAAGCTCTAATCTCAGAATGTATTGAATCGCCCGATTGAAGTGGTAGATTTAAGGCTAGAACTTGTATGTGAAAGGCATTTAAGGGGAGCCGCGACCCGAGCTCCATACGGCTTGCATATGATATCGTACGGTAGCTGCCAGATCCACTTCTAAAGTCGATCATTAACCCTTTTATTTTAAAAAATATTTTTTTTTATGTTTTAATAACAAAAAATGGGTATTTGATGAAAATTTGATGACTACCATGCAGTAATAAACGTTGGCCAGCATTCAAACATAATTCAAACGCATGTAAAAATTAAGTTATTATGCAAATAACACTATTGTAATATGGTTCTAGGATCCCTCATAATTAGCCGGCCTAGGGTTTTAGAATGAAGGTCGACTAGTTTTACCTGTCAAAGATCCTCAAAAATGGCCGAGCCAAGGCATGAATATAATGCTTCAGAGTATCTTAACTAGGATTGGAGAATTTCCCTCCTAATTTTCTTATTTGATTTGAATATTGATTTTTGTGGTCAAATAGATGATAGAGTTATGCCATTTGAATGCCGTTCGAAGCTATGTTTAGATGCCAGGCAATGGTTTTGGGGATTTCATGGACTCAAATTATTCAAACCAATTTTTTGAGAAATCACCGATTGTTTAAATTAATATAAGGCTTTAGGAGTAAAAATAATAGCTATACTAAAGTGTTGCTTCATTTTTATAGTGGCGAGTTTTGGCATTGTAGTGCCATGCTAACTCACTTTCAAATGTCGTAGGGACAGTTTCAGGATTGAGGGCTAAATCATAGGTTCTGAGACTTAGGATCAAGATTTCAAATGGGTTATAGAGGATGTTGTATGCCTTGCTATGAGGTAACCAAGTGGAATGCTTGGTACTCATATCTTTTCGTCGTTCTTCATGCTCTTATATTCATTAGCTTTATTCTTCGATTTATGTACGTATACCACCTTATTAGTATTCTATGATTAAGTAATAGATAATATATAAAGATTCTAAGGTATTTAGACAAATAAGAATCCATAAGATTTTAGAGTAATTTATTTTTTTTAATATTTATTTCATTTTTAGTAGTAGAGGTCGATTAATTCTTGAGATAAAATGCTTATAACCACTATATTAAGATGATATCTGAGATATTATACGTGAGGGCATCATGGATGGTACATGCATATTGCAGATATAGCCTCTAAAAGAACCATAAATATTGTAAAGATATCATAGGAAGTTGATGATCTTGAAGTAATTACTAGCCAATAGGGGCGTAAATATATGTCTTTTAATTTACAATAGTAAAATAAGATCTATATGAGTTATTATTATATCGTCTACTTTGAGTTTGATTTCTCAAAAACACATATGAGGTTCTTAATATCTAAGATAATTTGAGACCTCATAACATATCAATTAGATATCCTTCAAGATTTCATGATTATCTTGAGATGGCATCAAAGATCTTATTTATTTGCAAAATATATTGAGCGATATTTAATTTTGTTATCAATGTCATTTATCAAGGCTTATTTTTCAAATTTAATTATTACTTCATATACTCTACATATTGTATTGTGTATTAAGTATTTATGAATAAATGAGTTTTCAATATAACTTGATATTTACTATCTCTGACTTTGTTAAAGCACTTATTGAGTATTTCATTCAGTATTACTGTTTCTTTCTTTTTGAATAAAGAAGTTGATTGCTTTGGTCGATGAAAGGGTCAGAGAGAGAGCCTATAGAAAACTGGCTAGAGGATTATAGGCTGAAATTCAAAGTGTCCAATTGTAGATATATATATTCAAAAATATAATAGTTTATAAATTGTCCAACATGTATGAATATATGAAAGCATATGAAGCGTATAAGTAAATACAAGAAGACAAAATAAACATGTGAAAATATATTAGAAAGATGAAAATTGAATAGTTGTATAGAAAACATATGAAAATATGAGAATCAATAATTAGTTATTCAGATACTAACTAATATTAAAGAACAAACTTTGAAAGTCAGGTTAAATATATTCCTGATAACTTGTCTATATTTAGGATTTATAGATGGAGTCAAATATTCTGTTTTTACCTATAAATGATAAGTTTAACTTTAAATTATGTATAATATATTAGGATATTTTAAATATTATCGATTAATTTTTTTGGAATGGTTTTTTATTAAGGTAAGATAAAAAAACTCTACATTATATAATAAATATTAGGAACTTTTTCAAATTAGAAAAAAAATTAAATTATTTGTCCCATTTTATGAAGTGAAATTCTCATCAAATATTTATATAGAAATAGCACACAAAAATTAAACCGTCAACGATTTTATGATTAGGTGATAAATATCTTAAATATAAATATAAACATCTAAAATATCCAAATGCTCAATAAAAATAAAATTGCATATGACGAATATTTAAAAGAGGACAAAAGCATAACATACATGTACATTTAGACATTAATTAAAAAATTTTAACAATAGACAAAAGAATTTATTTAAATATATTTATCTTAAATTAAATATTTATTTGATCAAATATAAAATAGTTTTAAGTTCAATTTCTTTCACTTCATCTTCTTTATCTCTCTTCTTTCCTCTTCTCTGCAGTTGAAATGTCCAAAAATTCACAAAAATTTTTTTATAAAAAGACTGGTTTACCAGCATCAGTCAAATGTGTATCAGGCTCCCACAAGGCGCTGCGTCCCACGAGCGCAACTCATACTGCCCAATCAATGCCCGAGCACCTCTCTCATGCATGAGCACGACCCACACTTCCAAACCCATACAAAAAAGTGCTATTATATGCACATTAGGCAATGTGATTCTACTTCAAATATGTTCATACGTGGCTCTTGTGCTAATCATGTACTCATCCTCATGCCTACAATATATGATTTTCTCAAAATATTTACGACGCAAATATTTTTAATATTTATTCAATACATAATAATTATGACATTATAAAATAAATCTAAGAATCAGATATTACACATTTCTATTGACGAAATATAATTTCTCTATTAATTAATAAATATTTCATACATCCAAATTATTAATATAAGATTATAATCTTCATCAACTTAATGAATAAATAAAATTCATATCATATAATATGTGATATTTCATATATCACAACCAGCCCCTATCTAGATATACATCCAACTATTTAACTATAATCAGTATTAACTCTTGAACTTATTACAAAGTTGAATGAATATTTTCTTTGCCCAGTTGCCAAGATCCCCAGGATAGGGCATACCTTCAAGATTTTGCTTGTCTAAGATGCCCTGATGGTCCAAACAAACCCCCCCCCCTCCTTC
>JAOVVI020004879.1:0-17117 GCA_028571085.2 Nepenthes alata
TACAGTTAGGAAAAAGCAACAGTGATAGCACTTAATAGGTATTAAAAATCAAACCACAAAAAAAAAGAAAAAAAATTCTTCCCATTACCCATGATATGATACACAAAAAGGTTTTAGAAAGTCACGCAACTTCATAATTTTATAAAAATTTTAAGGGATAGATTGTAAAATTTTGACTGTTTAGATCTATCCGTCCTTAATATAGTAACATTTAATCTAATTCCCCCAAATTAAATTACCATCCCCTGTTAATACAGTAATATATTATGAGGCAGTCAATTTGTATTTAATTGCCTAGAGGAAAGTGTCTTCATCGGAGCGAGATAGGGGCATTGTGGCAGATAAGGAAGGGCATGTGGCCATGGCGGCCATTGGAAGAGTGCACGAAACTGAAATAAGATATTAGGGATAGGGCTGATAGAGACGGGGCTAAGGCCTTCTAGAATTTTCGTTTCAACCAGCTATATGAAAAGTCATAAATATAAATATTATAATTCTTATAATATTTTTATAGCTTATAGGTTGATCCCCCACCTTATGGCTTTTAAATTGTAATAAATTAACCTTATTATTGTATTCGAACTAATTTCTTTAATTGTAATTAAATATTATGATTGGTTATATGATTTTATCAATTATCAAAGTTATATTACTTGATACAAATAATTTTAAAAACTATTTCAATATATTATACTAATAAATTTTTATCTAAAACTTTTTCTTCTAAATATAAACTTAAGTAATATTTTAATCTAAATACTAAATATTTTATATTTTTAAATATTTTTATATAAATATAAAATTTTAGATAAAATATTTAAAAATAAAAATATCTGTTAAACGATCTAAACCAGTCTAATTTAAATTACGGATATACACTGTTATGTTTTTTGTCTAGATGGCTTGACTGTGTCCGGCCTGAACCCAATTTTATTAATATATTCTTCATTTTTTTTAAAATATTTTTTAGATGACATAAAATTTTACTATTTATTTTAATTGCATATAAATCCAACACACAAAAAGGAAAACCCGGGTGCTCCGTCGTGGAACGAGGGGGCGTCCAGCGTGGAGCCCCATCCAACGCCCACGGGGGCCGTTGGATTGAAATCCGACGGCCCCCTTTTTTTTTAAAAAAATATAAAATTTAAAAATAAAAAATATTAAAATTTATATTTTTATAATCAAAATATGAAAAAAATATTTAAAAAATAAAAAAAATAAAAAAAATATATTTTTTTTATTATAAAATTTGGGCCATCGAATTTTTTAATCTGACGGCCCAGATGTGGCGCTGGATGGCATCCAGCGCTGGAGGCATTGGACGCCCCCCCGAATCCGCTCCATCGTGCCCCCTCCATCGCACCAGGCATCAAATTTTAAGTTTAGGAAAAGTTAAAAATATATAAATAATTTTTTATAGTTTAATTTTTCATAATATATATATTTTAATAATTTAACATCATAAAAGAAACAAATAATTATAATTATATTTATTTATTTATCTTAAAATTTAGATAATTAGACTCCTCCAAAATTAATGTCCTGAACAAAATAGAGAAAATTTATCGCTTAAGCGGGATCGAGCGCCCCTGATTTCAGAGAAGGGCCTCTAATGTGCCTTGCGTTGATCGGTAGATCAGCTTTGGAGTTGTCAACGTCGCCATCAGGTACGCCAAAGTTCCGGTGTACTCCCATCGTCGACCTTTTCTTCTTCTGTCGTCTCTCTCGGAAGGCTCTTCTCTGTTCGAAGCGCAGACCTTCCGTGAACACACTAGCCGTCGTTCGACTAAAGCAAACCCCACACACGCTCGAATTCAAACTCAAATTCCTACAAAAACGAGATTATTGTATATGGGCATCACCTTTGTGACAGATCAACCTCCTCAACTGCCGAAATTCAGGTGAGTCTTAAAGATCAATCCACGCGCATCGCTAAGCACTCTTCTTCTTCTTCTTCTTCTTCTTCTTTATTTATCGTTTTTCCAATTCATTAGTTTTTGAAATTCAGATAGAAGTGAGAGCGCTGAATTGTAAGTCCTATCATCAAGGAGGAGCAGTAATTTTATGCTAGAGCTCTTGGCCAATTCAGTAGAATCCAATGCCGGAGGAAGATTTGGTTGATGTGAAGTTTCGGTTGTATGATGGATCAGATATCGGTCCATTTCGGTACTCGTCCGCGTCAACGGTCGAGATGTTGAAGGCTCGAATTGTATCCGAATGGCCCAAAGGTCAGCCAATTTAGTAGATCTTTGTTTTTCTATTGTAAATATTCCCTAATCATCGATGCTCTATATTTATGTAAATTGCAGATCAGTCACAAAATGACATTTAATTTATATATGTATGGCTTTGAAATTAAGATGATTGTAAGAATAATGTCCCCCTCCCCAACCGAACTAGTGAAGTTAAATTTATTTGTTCTCACGTTGAATCCACTTGGTTTCATTGGGTTTTAGTATTTGCTCTCTAAATTCAATTGAAGATGAAAAGTTTTGACGTGTTTCAAAAAAGTGGGCAGTTCTGTTCTGTGAATTTTAATGTAGTGACTGGTTTTTTGGGTGGAGGAAGTGGTGGTTGCCAGTTATATTCATGAAAGATTGAGAACTCCTGGTAAGTGATTCAGTATATTGGGAGTTGGATAGGATGAAAGCTTGTGTTCACCCAAGGAGCAAGTAATTTACCAACCCGTGTCAATGTTGTTATCAAATTCCAATTGTCCACTACGCATAAATTGACAAAGCCTTTGAGTCCCACTTGGTTGGGATATGCTATAAGAATCTGCTTCAGTTTCTGCACTTGATCCAAGTTTAGTATCCATTTTTAAGTTCAATACAATAGTTGACTCACATATAAATTTGAGGGTTATTTCCCAAGAGGTTGATTGAAGGGATGACGTTACAATCTGTCTTTGTGGTAGCGATTTGAGTATTTGTCTCAGGCAGCAAGAAAATAGAACTCTGACAACAATGTGATTTTAGCCAGTGGGCATTGTATCTCATGATTTGTGATTTGAACGAATCGGATATCAAGTGCTTTGTCAATGAGGGCCAACACTTTGCCCAATATAGCTGGCTCAATCCAAACACCGTTCAAGAGAATATATGTAGCCATACAAAATCATCAAATGAACTTTTGAAATAAAAGAACCAAGTTGCGGTTTTACCCTTTGCTGGCAAGTTGAAGGTTGGTCTACTTATTATATGTTATAGACATGGCTGTAAGCCACCATTTAAACCCATGGGTGGACTATTTACATTTTTACCCTATATACGGGGAGGATCATTATTTTTTAAACCGTGGACAATAGGTTATATAAGGCCTATGTAATTTTTGTAATTTTTATATAGCAAAAATGTTACAAATTATATTTCCATTGATTTCTTTCAATGATTCTTTCCAAATGAAGAAAAATTTCTACAAAACAATCTTTTTACAAAATTTAGAAACAAATGAACCTTTCATAAACTTGCAGAGATTTATCAAAATTCATTAACATACTTGATTATGTAAAGGATTTCTTCAACAATTTCATTATTTCACGACAAATTTTAGAAACCTAGGCCAAACTCATCAAAATCTAAAAAAGTTAGAGTAAAATAGCCATGTATGCAAGCTAAAAACAAAGGAAAGGATTGAATACATGTATGGAACTTGGGAGTAATAATCTCAACATTTAACAAAGTATGGAGCAAGATTTCTGAAATTGGATAGCTAAATTGAAGAGGAAAAGCATAAAATGCATTTGCCTTAACCAAATTCACAAGAATTTCCTATAAATTTCTTCGAAATTCACCGTCCTTTTTCCTTCTCTTCCTTGCACTTCTTTCCTTCTCTTTTTCTATCTTCTCCTTGAAATTTTGATGAAATGTGATGGATAAAGAGTTGAGGTTCCTTACATAAACCGATAATCAAACACAGTAGCCAAAAGGTTGGTGCTTGAGCGTTTGCCACCTACATAACCCATGGGTACATTGCCATAGGTCAATGCTCGAATGCCTTTCATGTGCAAAACCTGTTATGTTCCACATGCCAAATTTCTTATTTTATTTTCAGAATCACTTAGAAATAGATTTTAGTTCTTTATTGTTTAAAATTTTAATCATTTATTCTACCTGTTGTGTTCCAGATTTCGGGGTCTGGTGCAACACAAATATTTAAGGGTATGACAATGTAGAGAGGGAGAGAAAGACACCGAGTTTTACGTGGAAAACCTCCCCTTGAATGAGGAGGAAAAACCACGAGACTCTGGGTCTTTGAAAATGCTTCACTATGGGTGGAAGTCTTACAAAATACAAGCTTTGGGAGTATCTTCCCTTTTTCCTCCTAGTATCTCTACGTAGAAAGCTCTCTCCTTTTTGAAGCTTAAGACCCTTTTCCTTCTTGTCTGGAAAGAGGAGAAAAAGCCCCTGAACAGAGATTTTGCTAGGTATTTATAGGGAAAAATTGTGCCGCTGGGGAAGGGACACGTGGCGGTTGGCGTATGGCTGGGAGGCTGTCCACCTTCCCTGTTGGTGTGGCACGTTAGGGATACCTGTCACCAGCCCCTTGGATGCGACGCTTGCTCTGCGAATATGGCGTGTCAGGGACGCCAGCCCTGCTGATACGGCGTGTCAGGAGCCGTTTGGATTTTTTATGATGGCGCATGCTTCTTGGGAATAGCAAAGTTGCTTAGTTGGCGCTCTCGGCCGTGTGCGAAATGGTCCTCGTCTTTAAGTGGCGTGTCTCGTCCCTTTGTGAGTTCGCGGACTCGTTGAAGGAGACAGCTCTCGGACGTTAACTGCTTTCTTAATAATTTGAAGGATCTTGGGCTTCTTGGTTACTGCAAGCCAGCTGAATTGATATACTTGGTCATTTTGGCTTCTTGTACGGAGACGCCAAGGCTGTCCTCGTCTGTTAGAAGGTCCTCTGATCCTTTTCCTAGTTCTCGTATTTGTGGGGCTAGGGTTCTCGGACGTTTCTTGGGTTTCCTTGATGACGTCAGCCCCTCGTGGCGTCCTCGAGCTCCTGTTGGTTAAATGAGCCTCTCGGACTTTCGTCGCCACTTGGGCTTCTGGGACACTAGACCACGTTCTGGGGCTCATAAGACCAATTTAACTTAAGGAATTAAATTGAGCTTTTAGGCCTCTTGGGCCTGCCTGTCCTCTTGGTCTGTAGTCGTGACTTTGTGCCTCTTCTTTGGGCTGCGTTTTACGCGCCCTAATATAGGGACCCAACACTACCAACTAAAAGCCAAATCAAGCATTGAATGCGAGCTTAAAAATTAAATATTATTAAATAACCTGGTACATAATAATATTCAAATCATAGGATCCGAATACCATACCCAAAAGTAGCCTCGATCACCGGCCGTACATAGCCTCGAAACATTTGTAAGGAGAATCATCTTATATCGACATAATACATCACTACAAGCTAAATGACATAATCTAAATAAACTTAATTGTTATCACAACTACTGTTTTGATTTAACATAATACAAAATTGATATTTGAAATTCTAAAACTACTTTTGAACATCCATCACTTCGATCCAATCACTTGCAAGTATTGCCTCAAGCTCTTTAATATGAAAGGTTAATGAAAATTAAAATAAGAGTGAACCAATTGTTTAACAAAGCATAATTTTTATAGTTGAACATATATATGTCAAAAGCATACTGGAATACAATATGATCAAGAATCAAAAAATAATAGCATAAATTTATGAACATATTATGCATAATTTGAAGTTGATACTCAATTTTTCTTCTTTAAACTATACAATATCTAAATATGGTTAAATCATGCCAAAACTCATGGACTAAGGATAAATGATAGTCTCACCAATAAATAGGTGAATATCAAAGTTTGAGTTATATATGCTTCCACATAACTAAATGCCATACGTTACTATTTAAGATCTGTAGGTGAGCCTTTATATATATAACCCTATAGACGGGGCGGAATATTACTTTCAATCCACAAATAATAAGTTTGATCCTTGATTTTTACTATAATATATTAGGACATGTTATAATATATTCCGCCAATTCACTATAATTGTCCATACATAAATAAATGAAAAATGCTACTCAAATACGAACATATTCTTTATATTTTCTCAAACCGGATAAAATACCTTATCATTAACTTATGTAGAGTTTTCCTTTACCTTTTTTTCAAATTGATGACATGCAAGAATACATAAACATGCAGGAATACATAAATATGCATGAACATTTTGTATGCATTTTGTTAAAACTTGCAAGAAGTGTAGTACAAAATTTACAACACGTAGAGAATTTAATATACATATAAAGACACGCAGAAGTTATAATGTCAGAAAATTACAGTAAATCAATAAATTTAGCATAATTTCATCAATTTATCTTAAACATAAAACATGCATGAACATATGTTTGAAAATCAGAGGCATGAAAGGGCATTTAAACATGATTTAAAAGCATATATGAGCATTGTTGCAGCAAATCAGCTTTTAAACACAATGTATATAAATTGAAAGCATGTATTTCTTAAAAACTTCATGGAATGGGAGTAGGATCATATGTATACAAGGTATAAATTCTTTAGCTATGAAAATATCATATGTATGAATAGGTACCGATTAGGTGTCACTCGATTTAATTTGACTTGGTTTGAAAATTGACTTTGACCCAAAATCTCATTTGACAATGATATTTTTATCAACTTAAATTAATTAATCATTATTAAAATTTTATAATTTAAGATCCATACCTTATAAAACCTTTAGTTATACTCTGTCAATTGGGGTATGAGTGCCCATTAGGTGCCCTTCATTTGCCTTATTTCTATGGAGTAATACTTAGGTTCCCATTTGGGTCTACAAGTCAACCTCAAAATTAACACCAATTATTCCATAATTTAATATGTTATACCAAAAATTAAGGTTTGGGGATTACATTTTGTCTTGCCAATATCTTGCGGCAATTGCAGGCTATGATCCACATTAAATTGTGTTTTTTCTCTCAGAAGACCAGCTTCTCCCACACTTTCATCTTCTCATGTGTCTTTAATTACAGTGTTGATGCAGCTTTGCTGATGACTGTTGTACTTGCGTACAGTTCCATCTCCAATGCCTTCGGGTATTGTTCTAGTTGATCAAAAAGTGCAAAGCCCAGATTTCTGGACGAGTGGTGAGGATGCCCAAGGCTACTGGCTGATTGGGGGGAAATGAAGGGGTGTACAGTGGGCTGTCCTGGGGAAGTGTATTTTTCTTCTAGTGGGACACTCTGATATCTGTTTGGGCATTGGATATATCTTGTAGTGCCTGTGGATGAGGTATTATAGGCAGGGGTCTCCTCACCGATAGAGGTTTTTCCGGATCCTCCTTTCTTCTTTAGTTTGATGGCCCTGTCGTGAGAGTTTGCCTGAAACAGTTGGAGGTGGTTGGTTCATCTGCGTCGAACTTGTTGGTATCTCGTGAGGTTCTTTGGGATTGGTGTTCTGCTTCTTTCCTTCATGAAATCTTTGTGGTTTTGGCAATCTTTGATTTGGCCTTTTCTTCATCCTATACAAGCATCGTGTCCAGGACTGGAAATCTTGAGCCTGGGTTCTTGCCTTCCTCTTGAAAGTTGTGTGTCACGGATGGCCAAAGAGTATAAAGATTATGTGCGACATAAACATGACACGTAGATAGAGGATGCTTGCATGTACAACTTATGTGTTTAAAAATATATGTATAGGGTAGATAATTTTCTAAAAGATTCTAGTTAGTTTTAGAGTAGTTTAGAGAATTATAGAAAAAGGGGGAAACGTGTATTTACTCTAGAATGTTCTTAAATAGGGAGGATGTAGGATATTCTAAAGTATTCTAAATGAGGGATATTTATGAAGAGTATTCTAGAAGGTAAATATTGGCCATCCACAGTAAAGGATGGAATGGTGATCCTAGTTGTTGGTTGAGGAGTTGGTATTCTTATATAAAAGAATGAACTCCTTTTATTTGAGAAAAGTTATAGAAGCTCTAAAAGCTAACCAAGCTCAATAAGTTAGAGGGCAAGTAAGTCACAGTGGTGTGTAATCGAAGAGGTGGTTAGTTTTGAAGAGCTTAAGGGGTAGCTTCTAGGGAAACTTGCATAAATGAGTATTAGAGAGATGCTCCGTACTCTTATATTCAACTTCAATAGTAAAGAGTGTTTCCTCCAAAAGTCTTATATCTCTACATACTTAAGGATGGGAATATCGGAAAAGGCTAACTTGTCTATATCACACAAGGTGTGATAGGCAAATGCTACACGGGTAACTGCCAGAAAGTGTCATCACATGACATGTGGGATATAATGTCTAGATTTTTGTTCTGTCTTCTTGTTCTCGTGGAAGCATGGAGCCGGGGGCCATAGGAATTCTGGATTCCTGTACCCAAGTTGGCGTGAATGTTGGCCGGATTGACTTATGAGTTCAAGTCAGCAGCATTCTCTGTTTCTTTGTTGATGTTAGGGCAATCCTTTAATTCGTGATCTGCCCTACCACATGTGAAGCAAATCTGGGGTAGACCTTCATAATCAACCTTCAGCACCTCTCCCTCCAGTTCAAATTGGGATAGTAATGGTTTGCTCAAGTATAGACTGACTGCTATCTTTGCAAACCTTCCTTAATTGCCAGTGATGTGTCCATGTCAACTCTGAATGGGTTCCCCATCAAGTCACCCATGGACCACAGTACATCCTTTCTAAATAAATGAATAGGAAGGCCTGAAAATCCAAGCCAGAACACTGTTGATTGAACCTTCTTCTAGGAGGGCCTCAAGTTGGGGCTCCAGGGTCTAATAATAGTCAGATAGTGCTGATAAATCATCCATGGTCCTTTGGTGACAACTGAGAACTTTAGTATAATCCTCCTGCTTGTTGAATCTAATCAAGTAAGAGTTGAAGTCCATGTCCAAAACCTTATGCCTCCCCTTTTGGTTTCATAGTGTCCGTATTTTATGACAAAAGGTGTTATAGCCTAGGCTTCGGCTCAGTAGTTTTACGGTAATGACAGTTGCCAATCTTTAGTCAATTTGCCCTTAAGCTTTTCTGACTAGGAGATAGGATGGCCAAATACCTGAGTAATCTACTGTGATGTGTCTCTCTAATGCTATGTTGTCTTCCATGTCTTCTAAGTCTTCTCTTTGCTCATCACCATATATTGAAATGATGGCTTCTTCTTGACATCTTCTTGACGAATTGTCTTTTTCCCAGTCAATGGAATCTAGGTATTATTCATCGTCTTCTTGAATTCCATGTTGGCTGGGTATTATGACTCAGTTGAGGCAGATTTGCGTTTCGTTCTGTGAGAAGTGAGCTGTTGGCGGTGTTAGGGCATGTAGGTCCTCCCGGCGCCTTCTCCATCACCGGGGAAGAGGGAATCATTGAGGGAGTTTGACGGCAAGGAGAATTGAACCCTAACCCTGGCCTTCTTCATTTCTAGAAAACCAGTGGTGTTCTTGATCCCTGTCTTTAAGAAAACAGAGCGAGATACTGGAACTTCTCAATTCCATTGTGAGTGCTAATAGGAGACTTCCATGAGTCCGTTTCCTCACTCCTACTAGGAGGGGAGTTAACTTGATGTTTGATTTTGCTTCCTTCCATTAAGAGTTCTTCCCTACCTGCCTGCCTGATCCTTTGGCTTGACACCGTGACTCTTCCCTCAGCTAACTAATTCTTTAATAAGGTATGCAAATCAGTTATAGATCCTGCTACTTCTCTCTCTGTACCTTTCCCTCTCTCTCCCCATCCATGTAGGACAGGGGGACAAATTTGTGAAACTTTGTGGTTGGAATACTGAAATTCTGTTCTATGGCCACTGCTATTATCTATTACTTGATGATCTAAATTAGGCTGTTCAGAAATTTTTGTGCAACATCTTTTCTAGTGCTACTGGTGTTATTAGCTGCAACCTGAGAAGCATGGACACATTTTCTGGGGTAGCGTATCAGTGTTCATCATGTATCCAATGCTGACACACTACATCATCGGAGTCTTGGACAGCTCAAAATTTTTTCATTGAAATTGGACATATTGGGTATAAGTTTAGACTCCTTTTATATTTTCATAACAAAAAAATGGTACCTTTAATAAAACATATTTTGTTTTGTGCTAATTGGCAAAATATCCTAAATACCAGTCTTCTATTGGAAAGAGCTAGCTATTCAAACCCATTAAACCATCACTTATGGAAAAGAGAGAGAGTCAGAGAGAGCTTGTAGTGGTCAGCCGATATTTGGATAGGCCATGACAGGTGCTAAGACCGAGATGAGATTGGGACTCACCCTAACCAATAAGCCTTGTGTCTTAACTTAAAACATATCATATAAATATAATCAAAACTAATATAAATATTAGGAAGCTCTGCCACCCTATCTGGCATATACACATATGAGCTAAAGCTCATCCAAAAATAAATATGTATACATAACAGAGTTAACAATATATATGTCTCTGAAATGAATAATGATAATATCGAAATCCTCTAAAAAGGTCCGATCGTGACATATATGACCACTAAGAAGTGTTCAAGGTCTCAAAATTCTAATGATCTGGAAAACAAATAAAATATTATAAGACAAGCTTAGTGAATAGATGATAAATTTATAAGTTTTCTTATAAAGCTCCCAAAGAATAAAGACATCTAGTATGAGTCCCAAAGACAATCATGTACACCAAATGCAATTCCAAAGTCATCATATCATGAATGTAGAGTGATATATATAAGGCTCATGTTTATAAATATAAAACATATTTGCTGAAGATAAAATCATATTCCAAATTATTAATGATTAGAAATTACGTATTTTCATAAATATATTATTTATTTTCCGGGTTTTGAATCCGATTTGCGAATATAATCAATTAAATGAAAAATATTAATGTAATTCTTATTATCCACTCATTTGGACGGTACAATACAATATTTAGCTTAATCTTGTAATTTTCAAGGTGGAATCTTGTACCCATCCCTCCCCTATAGCCAAATGTATCATGATCTTAGTTACAAAGCTGTTTTGAGCAATAACCCAAGAATGTTTAGATATATATATATATTTTTTTTGAGACTTTAATAATAATCTCTACTTTACTATCTCCCTTCTCTAATTCAACTTGCATAATATTTTAATCTAACCATCTTGAATTTACCATGCTTAATATTTTTCACTTGAATTATACCACTAAATGACGGGATCATATCTTAATTCCATAATATTCAACTCCACTTTCTCATAATTTACATTAAAATAATTCCAACAAGTCATTTCACCCAATTAGGAATCATAATACAGTCAAAATTCTCATAAATCTCAAGAAAACATCAAATTAAGTTAAACACTTGAGATTAAATTTTCCTCCAAGAAATTCAGATTTGTAGATATAAAATACTTATCCTGAAATTGAGGAAATTACCTCAAAATAAGAAACTTCTTCCTATTTTCTCACTTTCCCCTTCTTTCTTCGTCTCAATTCCCCTTTTACCTTCTCTCTTCCTCTCCTGTTTTTTAACCTTGTTCTGGAACAGCAGGCTGCTGTTTTGCTTATTTTTATTTACTACAGAAACAGTAAGTAGCTGCTGCCCCCCTTTTCTGTTTTTTTTCACTGCAGGGGCAGCTGCAACAAGATGCCCTTTCTTATTTCTGCAGGGGCAGCTAATATGCTGCACTTTCTTATTTTTGTTTTCGTACTGCTATTTTTCTTTAACTACATGGCCACCACCTACTTCTGTTTTTTTATTTTTTGGTTTTTCGTTTCTTTGTATTTTTTTTCTCCTTTCTTTTTCTTTTTTTTTATTAATTGGGTCCACAATTCTCCCCTTCTGAAAAGAAATTTCATAAAATTTTCTTACCTGATATAAGAAATAAGTTGGGATATTGAGCTTGCATTTTATCTTCTCATTCCAAAGTTGCTTCTTCTCTTTTCGTATTGCACCATAAGACTTTCTCTAAGGGAATAATCTTGTTATGTAGTACTCTATCCTTAGCATATAAAATCTAAACAGGTTCTTTTATGTCAAATCTTCCTTTAAGTTCATTGGTTGTGATTCAAATACATGAGAATCATGAATCCTTCCTGTAAACACTTGCGTGGCATAAAAATATAGAATACATCATGAATCTGAGCAATGCAAAATGATAAGCAATTGGTCCTATACGCTTGGTAATCTCATATGGTCCAATGTAAAGAGGATCTAGCTTTCCATGTTTTTTAAAGTGTAAAACTCCTTTCCAAGGTGAAACCTTCAAATAGACTTGATTGCCAACATCAAATATAAGATCATGACGTCTCTTATTAGTGTAACTTTTATGTCTTTCTTGACTTGTCTTTACTTTTTTTCCCATAACTCGAACTTTATTTACATTGACTTGCACAATTTCGGGCCCCGTTAATTCTCTTGCATCTCTATCCTAGCAAATAGGAGTTTTACATTTCCTACCATACAATGCTTTATAAGAAGTCATGCCAATGCTATCTAGAAAACTATTATTGTAAGCAAATTCTATCAAAGATAGGTGAACATCCCAATTATCAGTGAATTCAATCACACAAGCTCGAAGCATATCTTCTAAAGTCTGTATTGTCCATTCAAATTGCTCATTTATTTGATGATGAAATTAAGTACTAAATTTCAATTTTTATACCCATGGCATTTTAAAAACTAGGGTAAAATCTAGAAGTAAATCAGGGATCTGTATTTGATACAATAGACACGGGTGTACCATGAAGCCTTATAATCTCATCAACATATTGTGCTAACCTATCCATAGAAGTAGTCATATTAAAAGGTAAGAAATGTTCTAACTTAGTAAGTCTATCCACAATTACCCATATACCATCATGTTTCTTAACAGTGTGAAGTATGTCACAAAATCCATAGTAATATGCTTCCACTTCTTTTTTGATGCATCCCTGGTTTTCGAGTTGTACGGATTAGGGAGCCACTCGATCTTCTACTGCGGGTCGAATTGGAGTTGGTCCGGTCTCCATCTCTGTTAACTTGAAATCTGTACACTACAAACTACACGCAAAAGGTTAGAGGATTGGTGGGACTCATTCCCTAATTTATCCTTCGGCATCAAATCAGAAATCTTTTCAAGGAAATAAAAAGATACAAGAAGGATGTGAGTGCATGCAGAGTTGTATTTATGTGGGCAATGTGAGAGGATGACTGGGCTCTTATTGTGTACCCAGCAGGGGGTGGCTCAGAGAAATGGAGGACTTGGCTCTGGTGGGTTGCACGTAGTCGGTGGCACACTAGAATTGCACTTGGCGAGTGACTCACTAAGTGTGCACTTGGAAAGTGGCTCACTGGGGTTGCACTTGGTAAATGACTCACTAGGGTTGCGCTTGATAAGTGGCTCACTAGATGTGCACTTGAAAAGTGACTCACTAAAGTTGAAGAGACATAGAGAGCTGTATCTGGGGAAGAGGGCTTAATTCTCTCTAAGCACTCCGAGTGGTCAAGGGGTCTCATCCTGAATCGAAGGAGCTTCCGGAGATCCGAAAAGGGCTTCCCCCAGAGATGCCAGAAAAGACCCCGAAGGTCAAAAGAGGTATCTTCCCCTTAAGGTCTCCAGTCAAGTCCTCTTAACAGATGTCTCTCTTTTTAGAAGTCTCCTGGAAAACTCCTTCCTTGCTTCGCGATGATGATGAGTATTTGTAATGCTTCATGGAGATGGCCTTTGGCATCAAGGCTCGTTACAGGTGTCATCTTTAGGTTCGCTGGCTGCTGGGGCGTTGACAGGAACTGCTCTTGTCAGACATCGTCTTGCAATGGCAAGGTTTCCGTGAGTTGTCTCCCTGACTCGGTCGTCAGACGGCTGGGCCGACAGCTTCAAGTGGCGCTTGCATACGTGTGCTCTGAGTGCTGCAAGCGCATGCTCTGATCGCTCTGCTGGCTGCCTGGCCAAGAGCCTTTCGAATTGGTCCGTCTGTCTGTGCTGCTGGCTGGGCCACTGGTGCTTGTCCTCTTGGCCCATTGCTCCTTGGGCCTCATATTGGCCACTGTAGTGGTGATTGGGTTGGACCGGATCGATCTCCTTCTTTAGGCTTTGTTCATCACTTGCTGGGCTCATCCCTGCATGCTAGTGGTTAGGCCTAGACTGGACCAGCACACGGTGCTATTGGACCCACCATTAGCTTCCAGGCCGTGTGATTGTGCTTCGCCAGTTCCCGGTAGTACAGTGATGGGACTTTTTTGCGTGGGACAGCCTACTCGCTCCTTTTCGAGACACTTCCTTTCAAGGCTTTACCCATCGGTGTCTCTTGCTGCTTTTTATGCAGGGCATCATCTGAGCTAAGTCCTTGGAAAGATTCTGGGGCAACCTCGAGGTCTGGCACTGGTCCTTGCTGACGGTATTGTGGATGAGATCCTTTGTATTAATGGCTTCGTCATTCTTTACCCTAGCTATAAATAGAGGAACCCTCCATGGTTTACTCCATGGATCATTCTTCGATTCACCAAGTGATGTGAGCGATTAAGTAAGGAAAGGGTCCTAGGCCACCAGGGTGGAGGATCTGTGGAAGTCTTCCAGGGCCGGAGACTGCATTCAAAGCTTATCTGGACTCCATGGTGGCATCTTGCCCCTCCCCTCGCTTGGGAATGGCTTCCCAGTCATCTCTTGCGGCGCTTGGCCCCTGGTCTAGGTACTTTGCTTACATGGAGGATGAAGTTGCTTGCATCCTTCGAGCGAGCACTGTCTTTGGGGCAATGGAGTGTCGGGTTGATGTTGCTGTGGTTAAGGTACTTCAGGGTCAGTAGCGGGCCAGCTTTGTCAACCGGTGGCCGTCCGAGAGCAAGACAAGATCTCAGGAGCTCTTTGAGGCTCTGGATCGGATCGTGTCTCCGGAGGACGTGTTTTGGGAGTGCTGGCGGGGGTTTGCTGACCTGTTGAACATGCCCTCGTGACTGAGAGGAACTAAGGGCCAGGTCTCGGCTGGATCAGGGTGGCCCCGATCGGCTTCTGCTAACGAGTAGTCTTCTTGAAGACTCAGGGATCTCATGCTGGCCCTTTGGATTCCAGGAATGCTGGGGCATTCCTTGCTAAGCGGCTTAGGTGTCTTTGCTCGCTGTGGTTGGTGGGTGTACTTTATTATTCTTCCACCTCCTGCATTTCGGATCTCAGTCGCCGTGACGTGACGGGTCCGAGACGCCTCTGTCTCAAGTCGGTCTTTGGCTTCTTGCCCTAGCGCCTGGCCAAGGAGGAGCCAGCAGACCTAGGTTTTGGCCATCCGGGCTGAGTGCCGTCGTTATGTGGTTCCTCCGTGGCTACGCCTTCGAAAACTGTTGCTTGCCAACCGCTCCAACCTCGAACTCGTCTAGGTCGCCTACTGTTGATTGGTAAGTTGAGAGTGACGCGCCTGGTAGCAGTTGCTGTCATCGTGCAGCCATTGCGTCAATTAAAGTGCCAGAGCACATTGGCCGCGGAGGAGATGCAACACCTGCCATAATGGCGCATGGGGCGAGACGCGTTGTGGCGCGCTAGGGTGAGGGCACGTGTCACTGTCAGTATGGCAATGCAACCCTTCAGCTCTGTGAGGTTTGGCTATGTAAACACTGTGCCAGTCCCTCTCTTCGTTGTCTCTTTTGCTCAGTGTGTGCCTTCACTTCTCTCTCTGTGAGCACTTCCTGTGCTTCGCTTTGCCATTTTTTTGGCGCTTTTTCAGATGGTATACTATGATGTTGTCAACATCCCCATTTTGATTGCTTCCTCGTCGGAGGTGCCGCCTCCTTTCGCCTCTATGCCTTTGACAAAAGAGAGTAGCAACAATGAGCGAATGTTGGAGGAGATGGGAACTACCATCTCAGAGAGAACCGTTCCTGGTGATGCTAAGCTTCGCCCGGGTGTCCATGCTCTGGAGCACTAGGAGGTTTTGGGGGGACCTCTTGGCCTTGAGTCCATTGGATCTTCTCTCCCCTTTGGCCGCGAGGTAAGATTCTATAAACTCTTGCCATTCGCAGTTGTGCTTCTTAGTGGCTCTTTCGCCCGACTGTTCCTTTCCTCTCTATTGGTTGTTTCAGGGGATGCTCTGCGGGTTGGAGGAGGGTGTCCGCTTTCTGGAGCAAGAGGTTGCCCCTCTTGCGAGACCGTGTCAATAGAGAGAAGATCGAGCGGACAGTCAACGCTGTTGTTGGTGAGGTGCTTCAGAGTCAGGAGCGGGCCAACTACCTCAACCAGGCTTTGTCCGAGTCTGAGGCCAGGGCACAAGGGCTATCCGACAGCTATGCCCAAGCCTTTGCTCGGATCGCCTCCATTGAGGACGAGCTCCTAGAGGGTCAGCAGCTGCTCATTGATCTGGCAGGCATGAGCGCCGATCAGGAGAGGTAACTTATGTCCAGGCTCCGCTCGGAGGTGGTAGTCCCACCGTTGAGGGAGCGATTTCAGGAAAGTGTCTGATTCAGTAGGCGAATAGTTTCCTTGGTGCTCCGAATTTCCATGCTGGTTATCTTAATGTGAGGAACACTGGAGCCAGGCATTGGGAGGGCTTCATCGACTTCCCAGCGGAGGGACCGTGCTCTTCTGGGGTAATGGCTTCGGGTAGTTGTAGGAGTGCGTAGTTGCTTTGTTTTGTTCTGAATCCGCTAGACGCCATCAATGTATGATGTAACTTTTAATAAAATACTCCAACGACATTGATTATTGTTGTTGTGTTTTCCTCGTGCACTGAACTCTTCTGCCCAATTCTCGTTTCAACTATCGTTGCATGATGTGTGCTGTTGATCCTCACATATTGTCTTCTGGCTACTCAACCGTCATCGTCTGGACCACGCGATCCGTTGGGCCATGGATGGCAAAAGAGTTTGAGGATGTTGCCAAGGCCGCCGTGGGATCCCCTTCTGAGCCTCTGGAGTGGGAGGCTTCAAAGGTGACGAATTCTTCGAAGTCACGGAGGTCCAAGGGCTCCACCTTTTGTGCCACTGGGAACTAGGGTTTTTGCGCCGGGAAGGGATCCGCCTCTGTCGGCAAGCAGTTCGACCAACAACGTCAGACTTTTCAACTATTGTTTTACATCTGATAAATGCTGGTGCCAACAGGAGTCGGGTCTGAATAGTTACTCCATGAGTGCCATTTGACTGCCGTCTCGTTTCAAGGGGAGCCCCCGGCCGGAGAGTGGTCTCCCTTTGGAT